>CADDXX010000842.1:59939-75461 GCA_902810485.1 Alauda arvensis
TGATTGCAAAAATGTAAAGTTTTCTCAAAGTAGTTTAGTTCTTCAAATGAAAATTTGTTTTCTAGAATTAAATTTTATTTTGTTCTGGTTATTTTAGCAACCAGAGTGATGGTTGCTAAATATGATCAGTCTTAAAAGTTTTATTTAAAAATGATTTCCAGCTTAATCCCAGCTTTTGTGTCGTTGTTATATGACTGCACCCAAGGCTGTATCAAATTAAAGTAATTGGGAAATAGCTCATGCAAATATTCTAACATGAATTTCAGAGTGGTTCCTTCCYAAATGAGCCCTGCAAGCAGCAGGTRGAGCWTTGTGCAGAGAGGTGAAATGGGTGTTTTTTATTAGAGGCCCTGAAGCTATGACTGTGAATCACAGCATCTCMTCCTAAGTTCTTGGCATTTTAAATRATGCAGRGAATGTAGCAGAGTGATGGCAGTAAATTGTTTGTGGTCTTGCAGCTTCATCCTYGCTCGGAAGTGCAGAAGACTGACAGGTCTCACAAAAGAAGAAAGGTGAGTACAAACCCTGGAGATCTGTGTGGACTTCCAGTCAAAATTTTGTTATAAATGACCAGAGCAKGGATAAAATGCCCTGGTTTGAAGGAAGTTGTCTGTAACCTTGTAGGCAGACATTRAGGAAGAAGATGCCTTACTTGGTTTTGTATGAAGGACCCACAGAATTTCCACATAGCTCCTGCCCTTTGGAGACTCCCTGGTCCTGGTTCTTATTTTCCCACAAGGCTTCTCTGATTCTGTGACTCTGGCTAAGGAACAGCTCTAAGGTGCTGAATATAAAGTAGTGTAGATATTCTGCTGGAAAATGTCCAGGACCAGCCTCCTTCCCCCACTGCTSTCTCCCTGGCTTCCTGCAGGTGCCCTGAACTCTTGGAAACCTTGTCAGAAGGGAAAGGTTTGGCYTGTGTGTTTGATTTTATCTTTATTTTCTGTTCACCCTGGAGGGTCCTTTCAGTGTCTGTAACTTAGTGCAACTTGAACCTGCAGCTGCCATGAACTGGCTTCAGCATCATGAAGGGATCAGAATCCTGCCTCCATCTCTCCTCCCTTAGTGTGGGGAAAAAAATTGCCCTTTAGGCACAGATGAAGGTCATTTTCCTGTCTTCTTGAAACAGATCTCTGCATAGATGCTCTTTGGTATATTACTAAAATAGAATTTATAAAGTAATGATTTTTTTATTTTCCATCTCACTGATTCACTGTATGTGATCAAATCAAAGCTGCAAGTAGAAACTGTGGATTATGAGGAGAGCCTTGGTTTAACAGGRAGAAAATACATTTGATTTTAAAGTATGATAAGGGAACACTGTGGCCAAGTAAACATTTTTACAGTAATRGCTGGTCTAACTAGAGAAGATGCAGTCATCTCAGATAGTCTGGCAGTCTGTGGATAATGGATCTAAATGGAGCTGTTTATGTCCCAGTCTTTTCAAATGACAGCCTGGTACCACAGAGCCCTTTTAATTTTGGCAGGAGTGGCCAAGCACTGAGGCCCAGCAGGTGCCAGATGATAAAAGTCATGTAGGTATTGTGAAACCCAGTGTGCCCAGCATTTGGAGCCATCCCAAACACCAAATGGTGCCTTACACTGTGTGTGGATACCCTCAGTACAGCTGAGGATTTGCTGTCTTTGAGAACAGCTTTTCTTTCCATGAAATTAGGGTCTGTCCTGGCTCTTTGCAAGGCACCATCCTTTTCCCTGGGCATTAAAAGCACTGGCACAATTACCTGACTCTGCTGCTGCCAACAGCCAGGTTTTATASGAGAGTTTTGAACTCTTTTGTGGAATAGACCTTGGACAAGGAGGGACTTTGCTTTGGTACAGAATGGTGATGAAATTTGCTGGCTGTCCCCTGGTGCAGGGCTGCCTCTGGCTCCAGTAGRTTTGGCCACAGCCAGAAAAGGCAGGAGCCTGCTGGGCTGCACTGCAGCTCCTGTCCTCCCTGAGAGCACAGCTCTCCTTCCAGTGGGATTTGGGCTCCAGGAGAAGGCAGAACATGAACYCACCTACACTCAGGGTGCAGCCAGTTTGGGTAATGTAGATGAGGGCTGTGGTGCTGCAGGGAGGGATCTCTTCTGAGCACAGGCTTCTTGTGACACCCTGCAGAGGWTGTGCTTTGCTGAGATGCTGTGCTCACCTACCAACACAACCTGGGCTCCCCCTCCACTGTGCTGAGGACAGGGTGAGGGGTTTGCCAATCCTTGGCTGCGAAGAGTAGAGTGTAGAGTCTGTGGCAGCTGTCCTAAATCATGACTTGGAAGCTGTGGGACGTGATGGATATCTTTTTATAGCTAAGCCAGACTGAAGGGGGTGAGTTTCACTGCTGGTCTTCCCAGGTCAGGGGCCAGTGGTGAGATTGTGCCCTGCCTTTCAGAGCTGTGCAGTGAAGGCATCACACACTGCTGTGGAGTAAGAGACCAAGAAAAGAGCTGAGTGTCTGCATGTGCACTTCTTCCACACTGGGCACAGTGTGAATCTCAACAGGACCCTACCTTGGTAGCTCCAGGCATAACTTTCCTCTTATTTAGTGCTTATAGCAATTTCACAGCTAAGCCCAAAGCCAAGAAATGAAGATTTTACTCACTGTGTATTCCATTGATGCCTTGGGAAGGCTGACCTGDAACAGAGACTGGACAGAGCTGGAGAATAAAGGAGATATTTATTGAAAGSCTCTAGGATACACCTTGGGCAGGACAAGAGCCTGGCCAGTGCTACACCCAAGGTGGAGTAGAAATGGTCACAAAATGGACACTGGGCATGAGGTCTTACATTTTTATAAGTTTTGGTCTATTTGCATATTGGGGTTTAATTGTCCAATTACAGCTTCAGGCTGTGAAGTCTCATCCTTCTTGTTTCTCCCTTCAGTCCATTGTTGTTTGTGCTTTTGGGCCTGAAAGTTGTCCTTGGTCTTCAGCAAGGAAGGATTTGTTTTGTCTCCCTGCTCTGTGAAAAGCTCACTGGCACTTAATGTGAGGCTCAGAACTACACCCAAGGCAGCACAGAATTTGAAAAACATAAAGCTAAAACTTAAGGCATCACCATGTAGTGCTGTTATGTTCCATGCTAGCATTAACTGTAAGTCCAGTAATAAGAATTTCTTTAAACTTCTCTAGGACAAAAAGGKCAGATCTTGCAGAAAGACCAGCAAGATGCAAAGATAGTTCTTATTAGGGGTAATAGCTTCAGTGATTGATTTATGTTGATACAGTTCAATCCTTTAGAAACTTCTGGTTTGTTTTTTGTTTTGTTTGCTCATTTGGAGTTTTTTTTCCTTGTCAAATAATACCCTATTAATAATGAATAATTCCTTCCAATGTCTACACTTCCTAAGAGTCTGAAGATGCCCTTGACCTGAAGCTTAATATTTTCCTTTGCACAGCTATCTTAAACCAGTTAATCTGTGTTTGCAATGTACTCAGCACACAGCTGTGAACCTGCACCTTCGTGGAGCCCTGCAGTTGGCCACAAGTGACAATACCTACCTGTCACTGCTGTGCCATTTCCAGGCTCCCTGGAGGGTCTGCAAGTCATTGTGGAAAAAGGACAGGGCACAGGCAGGTCTAGAGGGGTCTTTCTCATCCCTGCCATGGTGCTGGAGGAGCAGAAGCAGATGGGTCTCAAGGGGATAACTCACTTTGCTGTGGAGCCCTGTGGTGTTTGTGACCTGCCCTGAAAGGAGGAATTGATGGCATTTGTGAGAGCTGGTGAGCAGTCCTCAGCAGGGGCTGGACCCTGCTGTTAAAATGGCTTTGTTCTGTTCAGACACTGGTGCTGGTGGTCTGCAGGGCACAGTGCTCACATCACTTATGGACACATTGGGAAACCACCCTTTTCCTGATGGCTGTTGCTGGCTTTGTGTCACCCCTGACTGCAGAGGAATGTTCATATTCAGGTCCTGGAGCTCTCTGAGCCTTCCTGGCCCCTCACTGCTTCTGGAGCAGGCTGAYCCTTGTCCTCTGCCCCAGGGCAAAAGGAAGGGGCTGTTTCCTTCCCCCTGCTGCTGCTGGGCTTTTACCAGCCAGCAGCAAAACCACCCCAGAGCCACAGYTCTTCCTGAACTTACCAACCTTCATTTTCTTGCTCAAGCTCCAACCTGCATGTGAGGACACCTTCAAGGCACTTCAAGTCATCCTGTTTCTCTTCACCCTCTTTCCACAGCATTCTTTGAGTTCAGCTGCTCATGGGTATAGCTGGGCTCCTGTAGAGCTGGGTTGCTTCTTGCAGCAATTCTGTATGGTTTCCTCACCTGCTTTTATAGCTGGAGGGGTAACCCTCACAGTTACAGAGCTGGGACTCCTGTGTTTCTGTGCCCAGCATGGCTTTTTGTGGAGCACTGGATTTTCTTCCAGAGGTAAATGTCTTCCCAGAGCTGTGTTTTTTTCCTAAATTGTTATTTCATCCTGATCTTCTTGCTTTTGGGAATTGGTGCAGCATGGCTAAGAGTAAGACCCAAGGGGTTGTAGGAACAAACTTGATTGCACTTGGAGTTTGCTACAGAATGAAGTATATTCAATGATTTATAAGCTCATAAACTTAAAACAGGAGGAAATTTTATATAAACAGAATTTAGGTGTTGATTCCCTGAGAGCCACAGTATATTGAGACCTGCATCTTTGTAGGAACAAGCTGTAAGTCAGACTATGTGCCAAGACAAAGAAGTGCAATGCCTTACTGCTTTTTTTTTCCTGACAGCCTGGAGACCATTTGGATAATTTGGGGGTTTGGGCTGCTGGAGTTATCTTAAGAGAACAGCTTGCAAAACTGCTGGAAATCCAGCACTTATGCAACAGGAGCTTGGGTTATTTCTAGTGATACAGAGGCTGATGAACTGGACAGATCCTAAAAGGCTGGAACCTCAAATTCGAGCAGATACAATACTTGTCTTCTTAGAAGTAGGGTGCATTAGAAATGGTTTGTTTTCACTTTCCTCACACTGAAGTTTTCTGTTGCTTTTCTCTTGCAGGAAGACAAGGCTGTGTGAGCTCTATGCAAAGGTTCTGGGATCAGAAGAAGCTTTACATGTAAGCACAAAATCTCTGGAAGAGGTACCCTTGGAAGAGATACCTGCTATGGGAGCACTTTCTGCCCTCACTGGAGGAGTGGAGAGGAGATTCTGACAAGCCTTGGGCTGGGTTTGACAGTGAGGATAAGAATGAGCTTTATGAACATTAATGAAACATTAAAAGGTGTTTTTGCTGATGTTTCCTTGTTCAGCTCCATGGGTGGGATTCTCAGTGCTTGTCACCATAAACCTCAGCTGCTGTCACACGTGACAGGCTTGCTTTCCCTCTCTGTCCATGTTGTGTCTTCTCTCTTGCYAGTTATTAACATCCACTGCTGCATGTGTTGGGTTGTTTTTCTTTTGCCTTTCCCTTGCCTTCTCTTCCCTGTAAAGGTAAATGACTGTTAGGGTTTGTGTGATCTCACACTTAGATGATGTGATTAATGCTGCTTCTACTTTTAAGAACAATTTTACAGGGTTGAAAGTTGTAGATACCAATCTGGAGAACACATGACTTCCAACACAACAATGCTGCACACAGAACCATGCAAGTGCCACACTTTGCATTTTTAACAGTGTRTATTTGTACCCAGTGTACACATCACAAGTATTACAAATGTATACACGGGAGGTTAATTTTGCTTTGCATGSCTCAAAGCATAAATTTGTGCACAAAGCATAAATTAACATTGACGGATTAAGAGGATTATGCTCTACAATGGCCAGATTAACTGCTTTTTAGACAGTGTATTCCTATTTTTAAAAAATTAGGGCTTATTGTGTTGCAGTCATGCTGCATGAAGAGACTTGTTAAATGTGCTCATCCTGTCAGACACTGACATGCAACAAATGATAAGCTGTTCTTCCCTGCTCTCTCCTCAGTTCTGTTATTAACTTCCTCAAGACTTTGTGCTTTCCCTGAGTGAATTAATCTYTGTTTTACAGCCCGTGCATTATGAAGAGAAGAACTGGTGTGAAGAGCAGTATTCTGGGGGCTGCTACACAGCCTACTTCCCACCAGGCATAATGACTCAGTATGGAAGGTACAGTGTCTATTTATAGCAGGCTTTGGAGTGGTAAGATAAGGCCAAGTTAATAAATATCCTCAGAAAGGGTCATAAATCCTCTGTCACTGTTCACTTTATAACTTTGAGATCACTGGGGGATGTTTTAAACAGATGGGATAACCTTCCACGTGTCTCTGTTGGGCTTTATGATGGATGAGTACAGTATCATCAGGGGTTTTTATCCACTCCTGCTGTGAGCTCAGCTGAGGAGGTTCTGGGCAGTCTGCTTACAAAAATGGCTTTGGGTATTTGAGATCAGTGTAGCCCTTTCAAGCATGCCTTTAGCTGATGGTTTAAAAATACTGGCAGAGAGTTAGTTCCTGCCAACTTTGATGGTAATGAGTGATTTCTTTGGACCATTCCTTTCTTTTTAGCAGTGAAAGCTACTACAGTGATCAGTGTGCTGTTGTACAGTCCTCTTCCACTTAAGGTTTTGCATGAAAATAAGATTTACCAGGAAGAAAAATACTTATTTCAGACTGGTGATTGGATTCAGATGCACAGGTTTCAATGTGATTAGAGCCATAGTTTTGAAGTTTAAGTTCTCATAATTTAAAAGTAAATCAGAGCAATAAAGCAGTTGTAACAAATAGCTTATGGATGCCTTAGTGTTTGAAGTAATTAAAATTATAATTATTACAGATTCTGGCAAAAATAGAGATAAAGCAATGCTTTTTGTTTATTTACTTATTGCTTCAAATATTATGGGGATATATTTCAGAATGCTGCACTGTGCCAGCAATGCCTGGCATGGGTACTTGTGCCATGGACTGGAACTGTGAGGCAGTGTAAGTCTCCTCTCAAAATAGTTGTCCTTTTCACCTACAGTTGTCATTTTCACCTATGAACAGTGGAAACATTTAAAAAATGTGAACACTGCCTTGTTCACTGTAAGAAATAAAAWGCAACCCAGACTTGTCCTCCAGCTCCACCCACCCACTGCTATTATCTTTAAGTGCTTGCTGYAATTTAAAACACTTTTATTCCAGCATTAACCCAGGTGTTTCAGTTCTCTCCTGATACAGCTGATGTGACTTTTTTGCTTGTCCCCCTCCAGGATCCTTCGGCAGCCCGTTGGCAGGATTTATTTTGCTGGCACAGAGACAGCCACTGAGTGGAGTGGATACATGGAGGGGGCTGTCCAGGCTGGAGAAAGAGCAGCCAGAGAGGTACAGATGCTCAGGGGACACTGTAAAATGTCCTGTGGAAAATGAAAGGTCTTGTGGTTGGAAGGGAGGTGAGAACTGAGTGTTGACAGCTTCAGGTRTTCTGAATCTTGATGCAAATCCCTGCAAAGGGGATTGACTTTAAAAAGGATGAAGGTTTTGCACTTAAATTTGGGATGTTAGGAAGGGCTCTGGCTAATTTGTCTAACCTTCCCCTTGTTTCTAGGATTAAATACTTTCTTCTTTTACAGAAGTCCCAAATTCTCCCCCAGTCATTTTTCTCCCAGATCTGTTGATCATCACACTGGGAGATCCTGGCTGTTAGAGCATGGGAACAGCTCAGTCCTGCAGCTCTGCACACCAAACCAGCCCTTCCTCCATGTTTCCAACACAGTGATGTTCCACTGAGACAGCCTTAACACAGAGGCACTAAACAAGGRCTTAGATAATTTTCTTCTGAGGGAATGCCAATTCCCCGAGTATTTTCAGGAACATTACAGTTTATGGAGCAGCAAAATAAATTTAATCTTTGTTTTATGAGGTGAAGGGAACCTTGTGGCTAAAAACCAGTCAGGGAACACAAATTGTCCATACCCCTGCCCCAAGAGACAGAGATCAATTGTTCATAAATTATCCCATTTGAGAAAGTTATACCTAAGGTGCTCCTGAAAAGCTCCAGAGCTCATGATGCCTCTAATGTAAGGACATTTCAGCAGAGCCTCCACAGGCCTCAGCAGAGGAATAGGTAACTGCACTTGACTTTTTGATGTTTTCCTTTTCTCTTTTACTTATGAAAGGAAAATGTTGAAAATTCTGTGCTTCTCACTCTCCTCCTGCACTGAAGAGTTGACAGGGTCCATGAATCTTATCTACACTAAAAGCCTCTTGTGAAGGATGTTAAATCTTAAATCTACAAGTGCCTGGAATAGAAAAAACATTATTATCACATCTCCATTTTATTTCACTCTAAAAGAAGCTAATCTTGCTGTCTTCCATGAATATAACTTCAAATAGTCTTTGCTATCCTGTTCTCTGCTGTCTTTGATACTTTGAATGRTAACATTCCCATTGTGAAGGTTTTTGTTTTAATTTTGCTTTTCTCAGGCTGAAAGTCTGTCMTCACTCCCAGGATGCTGTTCCTCTTCTTACATCATGATAAAATTTGCAAAACAAGCTGTTCCTTGTAGCTGGTGTCTTCATGCCTCACTYTGCCATGAGTGTCTGCTTAACTCTTAGTCATAACCACATTATCCTGTTCCCCTGGGACTGGCCAAATTCCARTATCTTGCATGGACTAACTATGCATAAAGAGATTTTTCTGTTTCTCTTTCTATGTTGCATGAGGAAGAGTGTCTTATTAAATATCAGCCCACCCCAGAAATAAGTTGTAAAAGGTTGAGTTATCTTCTAAAATTTGAATACACTGTGATTTATGTGCTCAGTCATCATGCTATTTTTAAACAAAAATTGAAGCCAGCTTTTTTTTTTCTGTCTTGAAGAATTAATAGTACTTATTGAGAATGTTATTTATTTTCAGATACTATTTGCTATGAGGAAAATCCCAGACAGTGAAATTTGGAAGCCAGAACCTGAATCAGTTGTAAGTATTTATGCAGATAAAATGGATTGGGGGTTTTTTTTCTGCTGTTTTGCTGATGAAAGAAAATTTTTAATCTGTTTTTATATAAGTTTACTAAATCAAAGCCACAATAAACTTTCCCTTATTCACCAAAATTGCCCTTCTCTAAAAAAGGAAGAGGATAGAAACCCATCTGGCAAGGCTATAATGCAGGATTGGAAAGAGCTGCACTTCTTAACTGGGCTGTGAATCCTTTCCATGTGTGTGTTCTTCCCTTTAACTGAGCAGAAAATCTGGATATTCTGCTTCTTGATAAGATACAACTGCTTCAACCCAGTTCTGTTCCTGCTGCGAGAATCTCTYGATTTGTATCCCTCCTCTCACAGTGGAGATGTTCTGTGGATAATGGATGCTCTCCCCACAGGATGTGCCAGCCTTGCCCATCCCTACAACCTTCTGGGAGAGGAACTTGCCATCTGTGCCAGGACTGCTAAAGCTGATGGGATTCTCCACTCTCTTCACCTCTGTGGCTGCAGCTGGGTTATTTGCCTACAAAAACGGGCTTCTGGTTCGGAACTGAAAAAAGGTGCCAGCTCAAAACCTCACAATTGAGGGATTTTCTTTTTTTTTTTTTTTTCAGAGGTTTAATTTTGTCATGTACTTCTGTGTCTCCAAAATCTGAGGAACAGGTGAAAACACTAGAGAAAATAGGCCAGAGGGAAGGGGATATAGTAAAGGGATCCATATTGAAAAAGAACCCTTGGAGTCCAGGCCTTCTTCTAGCAGTGACCTTTTGGTTGTTGAATTTTCTGGGGTACCAAGTGTTAATCCCTTTGAGATTTTGATCCAGATCTTAGAACAGAAGTGACAAAATACYTCTTTAAAGCTTATTCTGATGAGATTTCTGCTTGGTTTTACTCTTACATCAGAACCAGACCCTGAACTCAAGTCTCCACAGGCCCTATTTGTACTTACTGTACAACAAAATATCTAGTTGTAAACAAAGGATTTCTGCCTTCCTGTGTGGTGGACTGAGAAAATAAATCCACAGCTTACAGAATAATCAAATAATTCATGCCAATTACTGCTAAGAACACTGTTAGTGTTTTTATTTCTTACCCAGGTGTCCAGAGCCCAGGGAGTGCCTAAAGGACAAGCCAGGCTAAATTCATCCRTCTGAACTATGCAAGTGCAGCCACAGGATGCTGGCATTTCCAGTGGCATATATGTCCTGCAGTGAGCTAAAGGACAATAGTTCTGCTGTGTTTGGCAGTGTGGTTGAGTTTCAGGCTCCTCAGAGATGCCAGCTCTGCCTGGCACAGCAGAGCTCCTGTGCAGTGGAGTCTGTCCCTGTGAGCACCTCGAGGCTGTCTCTTGTCTGCTAGGGCACAGGGGGCTTGAAAATGTAGTGTTAGCATTAAACAAACAAAGTAAAACAAAAACAAACAAAACAAAACAAAGACACCCCCAATTTACCTGCCCCCRAGGTCTTGCTTCATGCTGAACACAGATTTGCTGGTTCAAAGTTTTGGTCTTCCCTAACAACCATATTGATGGGATTAGCACTTCCACTTCTGCCTGCTGTGCTGTGTTGCACTGCCTGTGCACTTTTGATAACTAATCAGGGATCTAAATGATAGTGAGATCAAAGAGAACTGTATATTTGAGAGTCTCATGCAAGGGCTTCTGCTCTGCTTAGCTTGGTACTGTTTAAACAGTGGGGAAGAAAAAAAATGTATAAAGAAGGCACTATGCAGGGGTGGGAGGAGAAATAAAAAAAAAATCCACCCACCAATACTTCAGTGCCTGTTTGTCAGCATGTTGGTACCTTGTTCTAGATATTTCTGCTGTGTTACCTGTGCACAAGGTGAAACAGGAAGACACAGGTGTGGCTGAGAACAAGATCTGGTGCACTTGAAGTTGGAGATGTCTGGAATTTTTCAGGGCCTGTTTGCTGCACTCCTCCCTTCAACGAGTAGCAATTTATATGTAAAAAAATACTGGATTGTAGTAAAGAGCCATGGAGGGAAGTATAATAATCAATTCAGCAACTGGTGTGAGCAGACGGTGGAGGAACGCTATCACCAGTCTCAGGCAGACTTTTTGGGCTAACATCTGATCTTGCTTGTGCAGAGCACTACTTTGTTCTCCAAATAGTCCCATGGAAATGTACTGAACTGCTTGGAAAGCTGCAGTATTTGTGAGCAGCACCTCGCTTCCTGGCCCTTAGGTTTTGTTCTTTTTAACTTGATGTACCGGTTAACCATCGTCTCATAGGAGCAGCTTGGATTTTATCACAAATGAATAGCCTCATAACAGCCTTTTAAAATGCATGGGGGAGCTTCTCAGGCATAAAGATSTTTAAGGCAGAAGAGGAGTGCAGCAGTGTGCATATGGCCTCTCTCATTGCATCACATCGAGCTCTAATTTGCTGGGACATTTGCCTACTGCAGAGAGCTTCTGCGTGGCTTTCTCTCCCTGTGATTTATTCACTAAAGGAATTAGGAACCCACAGCTGAATGGGAAGTTCAGAGCTTTTGCAACTCACACAATCCTCAGGCCAGAAATAAACACAGGAACCTAAATTTGGGAAGACATTYTTAAAGTCTTAGCCCCAATATTTGTAAGTGCTAGGCAGTGAATGCRTATGTTACATATAAAGAGTTGCTGCATTTGCAGATGGTTTTTCTGCCACAACTGTTTGGAATTCAGGTCCTGCTTCTGCCCTAGAAATACTCCACATTCTCCAAAGGGGAGCAAATTCATGAAACTAATGAGGATAAATTGGTTTTATTCACATCCAAAATTTATTTCTCTCTTCTTTGCTCCTGAATCTGGCAGGAGCTTTTCCCCAGTTTAACAAGATCCTGTTKTGTGCCACAGGGAGAGAAATTCCAATCAAAACCAGAAATTAGGTAGTTAGGACTGAGCTAAATCATAACCTAAGCTTTTCATGAGATTGGCCAATTAATATTGAAAAATTTCTATACTTATAAACCTTTCTTATTCTCAAAGTGAAAGAAAGATGGAAAATAAATAAAGCAATCCCAYAAAGCATTTCTTACCTTATTCTGCTACAACTAAAGTAGGTGAGACAGGGAATCTCAGAATAAATTTGGATTCCCTGAGATTTCTTACCAAATCTGGTTGGAGCTGGGAGGTCTGAGTTGTGACATAAATAATGTAATAAATAAAGTCTCTGTCTTCTTCCTTGCAGGCTGCCAAAGCTTTAGGAGAGCTCTGTCTTTACAGCTGTGTCTTGCTATGATTGTGCTGTGGACCTTCCCACCACTATGGGATTGAAAAAAGGATTTGCCACTGTTTCCTCAACATTTTCCACACAAAAGGAACAYGTGGCACCTTGTGTACACGGATGCCAGTGTGATGAGGGAATTGACACATGGAGGTAGAGGATCAAGCTGCTTCCCTGTGGGTAGAGGGAACTGTTAGCACTGGCTTACATTTTTGAAATTGAAATTCATGCCAACCCTTTGAAGAGAGGAATGAAGTCTGTTTTAATGGATAACCAGTCGTGCTGTATTCTTAATTGATGAACACATTTGATGAGACAACTGCTATCATGAAAATTCCAAGAGTTTACCAGCTTTGTAAAATGTACTGTGGGAACAACCATGGAAATAACTGTATTTGTCTCTTATGAACTGAACTGTGTTATATTTTGTAATGCTCTTAAGGGTTTACAAAAAAAAAAAAGTAAATTGACTTTCTTGTACACTGTTCTGATAGCCACTGTACATTCCAAGGAATGATGGGTCATTGAAATCTGTGTTAACCAAAGTACTTGAAATCTAATTATATAMACTACTCAACAATATCAAGGATGTGAGCAATCTGAGGCAGCCYCCTTGTCTTCCCTTTAATTCGTGCATTTTTTTCCCCAGTGCAGATCTTTATTCCAAACAGCATATCTGTTCTCAATATGAAGACATTAATCAAGTAATTAAGTACCTCTCTGGGCATTGTCCATCAGTGGAACCCATGGCCTGGACAAGAACCTATGGGGCTTAAAGAAATCTTTCTGTGTCCACAGTGGGCCTGTTGTTTCACTTGAGTAGGCTTTACAGATGTACAGAAATTTTAAGATTTTTTTTTCCTTTTTTGAGGCATGAAAAAGTAATATTTTTGAGGCAGAAGGAGTTGTGTGACCTCCAGAAATACCAGGGAGTCACAATTAAATAACAGACCTGCCACTGCTCYTGGGCAAGAAGCAAACCCCCTCAAATCACAGGTGACAAACGCTCACAGATAAACCTGACCTGTGTTCWAACAAACTAACATTCCCTCTCCCATCTCCACCACCTGAAGATCACCTTGATCTTCCTTCTGTTGAAGAACAGACTGTAAAAACGAGAAGGCCAAAGGAGCCTGGCTTTCCCAGTGTCTCTCCAGTGATTCCTTTAGGCATTGTCATAGACTGCTGCTTATCRCGTGTCTGCTGTGGTCATGTGCAGGTCAGTGCTCAGTGGTGCCTGCCTCTGTGTTTTGGGAAACAAATTCACAAAGAGTGACTTCCCTTTGCAGGAATATATTTGCTGTGTGTGTGTGATGAATTTGTGCCTTTTATAACCGTAGCATTTTCTAAAGTGCCTCTGTGGTGACTGTCTCCCTTGGTTTCCTTCTTCAGCTCCCTTTTCAATAGGCTCTGCAGATATTTTTATCTGACAGCTGTGAAATTTTTTTAACCTTAATTAGAATCAATAAATATTGTCATGTCACWTGTGTGGTTTGAGGCTTTTCTTCTGTGGAAGCCCCTTTTGACTTGGTTGTGGTGGTGTTGCTTACTGAGACAGCATTTTGCATTTCCTACAGAAACCTGTGAGGCAACTTCAGCTTTTCTTAGTAAAGAAATCTCTGTAAAGAAAAGGAGAGTATAAAAGAAAGAAAAAAAACCCCATCCAAGCAGCCTCTCAAAACAGTGTAAAAAAATCCCACTCAACCCTTGAAATACACAATTATTTAAAAAAAAAAAAAGCAAATCACATTTGGTAGTAGTATGGATGACCAACTCTCTTACACTTAAGAATTAGTTTTTACTATTCTAGGGCAGGTGGCTCAACTGAACATAAGAAGAGACAGACCTTGTACCAAACACTGTGTAATGTAAACATAAAAACCCTAGAAGGATTTAATTTCACCCACTTGCTCAGTGTCAGTACTAGAGATAATGGAACTGAAGAACAAATTTGCTCCTGGGAARGGACCTGTGTTGCAAAAACTGTTAGCCATGAATGCTGGAGAAAGTGTAACCATCCATGTGAAAAGCATCTCAAGTGTGCATTGCTCTTTGTAAAGGCTTAACTTTCAGCATTACAAGTTATAAAGGAGCACAAATACAATGAAGGCAAACACCCTGAACTAATCCTTCACACACTCTAAAGCATCTGTCCCCTAAGAAACGTGTCAGAGCCAGCAATGCATTYCACAGCCCTCAAAGCAGCCAGCAAGTGGTTGTGACTCTAAAGCACTGCTGCTGTGTTGGGTTTGCATGGCCTGGTTTTGGAAGCAGGGGGGCTGCAGGGGTGGTTTCTGTGAGAAGCTTCTGGAAGCTCCCCCCATGCCCAGCAGAGCCTGTCCCTGACAGCTCCAGGATGTTCCCACTGCTGGCCAGGGCTGGGCCAGTCAGAAAAGGTGGGAACACCTCTGGGATAACAAATTCAAGAAGGATAAAAARTTRTTGTGCAGATGTRATTGGAGCCAGAGAAGAGCAGGGTGAGGAGATGTGAGAGGAGCAGCCCTGCAGACACCAAGGTCAGTGCAGAGGGAGGGGCAGGAGCTGCTCCAGGGCTGGAGCTGGGATTCCCCTGCAGCCCCTGTGAGACCCTGGTGGGATGGCTCTGCCCCTGCAGCCCCTGGAGGGCACAGGGATGCAGAGATCCACCTGCAGCCCCTGGAGGAGACCCAAAATGGAGCCTGGGGATGCTGAGAGGAGGCTGTGAGCCCCTGGGAGGCCTGTGCTGGAGCAGGGTCCTGGCAGGGACCTGCAGACCTGTGGAGAGAGGAGCCCACCCTGGAGCAGGTTTCCTGGCAGGATCTGTGACCCTGTGGGGGACCCCCACTGGAGCAGGCTGGGCCTGAAGGACTGACCCATGGAACTGTGGGCTGTGTTGGAGCAATTTATGGAGAATTGTTGCCTGTGGGAGGGACTCTCCTTGCAGGAGTCCATGGAGAACTGGATCCCATGGGAGGGATCCCACCCTGGAGCAGGGGAAGGACTCCTCTCCCTGGGCAGTGGCAGGAACAACGTGTGATGAACTGACCATAACCCCCATTCCCACCTCCCTGTGCCACTGGGGGGGAGGAGGGAGAGCTGGGAAGAAGGGAGGGATGGGAGGAAGTTAATTTTACAGCTTATTTTTACTTCTCGTTATCCTGCTCTGATTTTTTTGCTAATTAATTCATTAATATCCCCAAGTTCAGCCTGTTTTGCCCATGACTGTATGTCATGAGTGATCTCTCCCTGTCCTTATCTTGACTCGTGAACCATTGTTGTATTTTCTCTCCCCTGTGCAGTTGAGGAGGGGAGTGACAGAGTGGCTTTGGTGGGTGCCTGGCACCCAGCCAGGGCCAACCCACCACGGTGGTTTTGGTGCTGGAACCTGGGATGGTGATGATTTTGACATAAGGATGGTAATTGGGAAAGTTTGGGCAAAACATGGGCTGAACAATTTTAGA
>CADDXX010000842.1:79531-117782 GCA_902810485.1 Alauda arvensis
TAAAAAATTATTGTGCAGATGTAATTGGAGCCAGAGAAGAGCAGGGTGAGGAGATGTGAGAGAAGCAGCCCTGCAGACACCAAGGTCAGTGCAGAGGGAGGGGCAGGAGCTGCTCCAGGGCTGGAGCTGGGATTCCCCTGCAGCCCCTGGTGAGACCCTGSTGGGATGGCTCTGCCCCTGCAGCCCCTGGAGGGCACAGGGATGCAGAGATCCACCTGCAGCCCCTGGAGGAGACCCAAAATGGAGCCTGGGGATGCTGAGAGGAGGCTGTGAGCCCCTGGGAGGCCTGTGCTGGAGCAGGGTCCTGGCAGGGACCTGCAGACCTGTGGAGAGAGGAGCCCACCCTGGAGCAGGTTCCTGGCAGGATTTGTGACCCTGTGGGGGACCCCCACTGGAGCAGGCTGGGCCTGAAGGACTGACCCATGGAACTGTGGCCTGTGCTGGAGCAATTTATGGAGAAYTGTTGCCTGTGGGATGGACTCTCATTGCAGGAGTTCATGGAGAACTGGATCCCATGGGAGGGATCCCACCCTGGGGCAGGGAAAGGACTCCTCTCCCTGGGCAGTGGCAGGAACAACGTGTGATGGACTGACCAGAACCCCCATTCCCATCTCCCTGTGCCACTGGGGGGGAGGAGGGAGAGCTGGGAAGGAGGGAGGGATGGGAGGAAGTTTTTTTTACAGCTAATTTTTGCTTCTTGTTATCCTGCTCTGATTTTTTTTTGCTAATTAATTCATTAATATCCCCAAGTTCAGCCTGTTTTGCCCATGACTGTATTTCCTGAGTGATCTCTCCCTGTCCTTATCTTGACTCATGAACCATCTGTTGTATTTTCTCTCCCCTGTGCAGTTGAGGAGGGGAGTGACAGAGTGGCTTTGGTGGGTGCCTGGCACCCAGCCAGGGTCAGCCCACCACAGTGGTTTTGGTGCTGGAACCTGGGATGGTGATGATTTTGACATAAGGATGGTAATTGGGAAAGTTTGGGCAAAACATGGGCTGAACAATKTTAGAGAGTAGAATGTTCATGGTGAATTTTTGCTGTAATTTTGCACAAGGGGTGGTTTTTGTGTGCATTGCCAGTTTTTGTTCTATGCTGTGATGGTTTTGTGTTATTTTGATTTTTTCGTGGGGAATTTTTGTCTTGCATTGTTTGGTTGGTTTTGTTGGTGTGAGTGCATGCTGTGTGATAGATGTGGATTTTAATGATAGAATTATCATTTAAAAATTATATTATCAAATAGTTAAATACATGATTCACAGAGGTGAGGGGTGGAAAGTGGAGTCAGATTTGACCTACCTCTTTAACCCTTTTTTCAGACATATCCTGGAGCATCCCAGAGGACATAACTGAAATGCTATTATTATTAATTTAGTTATTTGCAAAGCTTTCAGTGTGCATTCCAAAGAGACTGTCAGCCAAGGGGTACTTCATTATTTCCATCAGTCCAGCATACAGAAAATTAATGTGGACAGATTAATACAGAAGAAATCAATTTTGTTTAACATCTATAACAGATACAAATATAATTTCCTGAGAAACCAATTAGAAATCCCACTCATTGTTTAGAGGGTGATAGGATGTGTGTGCAAATTATTTGGCTAAATCATGCAAAACTCAGTGCTACCACAAGAGCTGAGGATAATTTTTCCTTCCTGTCTTGTGTAATTATACCAATTGCTCATGTGGAGCAAATCCCAAAATGYTGGAGGGACTGATGAGTTTTGCACTCTGGCTCAAGCCAGGAGAAATTCTCCCTGAGCCTGTGGAATTGCCTCAGAAAAAAAAAAATATCCAAGAATGATGGGCAGAACTGGCCTCAGATGGTAGAACCAAAGCACAGTTTGGYATCTGCTGGAAAAAACACACAATTTTTCTCAGGTTGGTCCTGCTCTGTGGTGTGGGTGTGGAAGGGGGCTCCTCATCTGCTGTTTCAACCCATGCAGGTTCTGTAGGACTCCTGTGGACATGTCCTTCTCTCTGTGTCCATATAGGAGGGATGGACGGGATTTTGAAATTCAGTTTTTGGGTGGGATTTACTTGCATCCCACTTTTCCTGCAAAGAGCACCTATTTACCCACCTAGAGGTCAATTCATGAGCCAGAACTCAGTTGYCTTGTGCCTCTCAGACATTCGAGGGCACCTTGTTCAGCCTCCAGCTGCTGCCCCAAAAGGGAGGCAGCTCTTACATGTCCTAAACCAGCCCTGCCCTGTGGCACAGATGATCTTTGGGTACCAAACTAGGCAGCTTCTACCTCCCACCACCTGCTGATGGCAATTAGGTATTACAGTRTGGGTTCTTTTTTCTTGTTCTTGCCAAGCTCAGGATGAACGAGACACAGGAAACAAAAGTTTGAGTTGGAACTTGGTGATTTATTATCTCTTATCTATTTACAGAATAAAGACTCATGAGCCATGAGCTCTAACTAGCATGTTAGAAAAATGTGGAAAAAATGGCTACTTCTAACATTTTCTCAAGGTTTTTAAGCACTGTTTACCCAATAATGAGATTACACCTGTACTATTGATGTTTTTGACTCAATGATGACCACTAAAGGCCTGCAATGCAGACTTTTTTCACCAGTTCCAGAAAACCACCTAAACTTWTGAAGAAGAAGGTAAAAATAAGGTCTTAGACAACACCTTAAATCCTCCATCTTGGCTCACACACATTACTATATACTAAAATCTTAAAACCCCAAGTTTTTCACCCTGTGAGATCACACAGCACCATTCAAACTACACACCCACAACCCTGTGCTATCACTCAATGTCCTGTCCCAAGGCCTCAGGTCAAATGTGGTGTTTTCTTGAGAGTCAGTGCCTGTGAGCACAGAAAGCTTAAAATTCTCAGCTTTCAGGATTCCAATATCTACCCCTCCTGTTTGAACCATTAAGATTGCTTTGACTGCTTTCTCAAGCAGGTTGAGAATTTAGGATTCCAACCATTAGGTACTTCTTGGGGCATTTAGCTTTGAGGAAATGCTGCAGGGATGATGTGGGCTCTGTGAATGTAACACACTGCAAGTTTATGTGCTGCATGTTAATAGGTAGCTGCACACAYAATGTGTTAATGCACAGCTGTCCTTTACCCAGGCAGGCTGCAGATGAATTTGTTTGTCATTGGAAACAGAGCCACGATATTCCRGTCATAATATTAGCAGAGTTTGCTAGAAAAGCCTTCAGTTAGCAGCTGAGTGCCAAGATAAGCTGTAAAAAAATACACCTGAGTAAGAAGCTTTGTGAGTTGATTTTAGTGGGCATGATTTGTACAGTCAGTAGCAATAAGCTGTTATGAAGCTAGGCTAGAAAAAGCCCAAAAAATAATTCAAAAAATAATCATAGAATAGTTTGGGTTGGAGGGGATGTAGAAAGGAGATCTTTCTAGGTCATCTAGTGCAAACCCCCTGCCATGGGCAGRGACATCTTCAACTAGACCAGAGCCCMATCCAKCCTGSTCTTAAATGTTTCCAGAAATGGGTCATCTACAACTTCTCTGGGCAASCAGTTCCATTGYTTCACCWTACATCMAATCTAAATCTATCTTTTAGTTKTAACCCCTTTATTCTATCACAACAAGCCATGCTAAAAAGTCCCTTTCCAGCCCTTTTAGGTASTGGAAGGTTCTCTGAGGTCTCCCCAGAGCCTTCTCTTCCCCAGGCTGAACAGCCCCAGTTCTCTCAACCTGTTCTTACAGGGGAGATGCTSCAGCCCAGTGATCAGCTTAGTGACCCTCCCCTGGAGCCACCCTCCAGGTCCCCCTGTGGTAAGATAAGATAAAGAGAGTGTGGAGAGACAGAGCTGGGACTAAAGGTAATCTTGTGGCTGATGTATTGCAGCTGTGTTAATTACCCTGGAGTGGGGACAGCCTTGCTCTCCCAGCTATGGGGGTGATACGGAGTGAGCTGGCTGGGAGGGGCTYAGTTGCTGCTCAGTTGGAGTTGCAGCTGGATTYTGCTGCTKTGCTGTGAAGACCCAGGGACAGGAGGTGGTGCAAGGGACAGATAAGGTAAGACTTTGTACCAGGGTCCAACAGGGACACGTGGCTGGGCCAGGGACTGGCTGGAGTGAGCTGGTGCTGTGAGGAGGAAGAGAGAAGAAGGGGAACTGACTGACTGCTGGTATRAAAAATGGACAGACTCTGAGAGCTGCTTGGAGCTGCCTTTGGGAAACAAGATAGGGACTTTTAAATAACAAGGTGGTGGTGTGTGAAGCTTTCTGATTGATTTGAAAGACTTATAGATAATAAAAGTCCTAATAATTGAGCCCTCTGAAAGTTTTTAAAGAAGCACTTTGTGTATTTTGACCATCTTGACTTCTGTATCCATTCCTTCCTGTTGTCAAAATACCTGTGAAACACACACACTGCTTCATCCACTGGGACTGTACCTGGTGCCATGCTGGCTCATCCCAGTTTTCCATTCTTCCTGGCACTGCTGAAAGAGGCAAACCAARTTGTTTTGAGTCCAAGCTGGTCTCACCCCACCCTGTGCTTTGACAGAAGGTGAGATGCTGTTTCTGATTTAGAAGCAAAGGGTATTAGCTTTCTTCCAGGGCAGGTTTTTCCTGTGTGCACAGTGATTTTTCTGATAATAATGTTTCTAATCCTTTCTTAGCAGATCAGCCCTAACAAAACAATCCATATTCATCCAGTTCTATTTACTCTGACATCTACAGGCTCTCTGGACCCCCTCATCCAAATCTAAGTGACCCATTCATCTGACCTACAGCAGGAAGGGGCTGAGCAAACACAGACCAGCCTCATCCAAGGGCATAATGCCATTGAGTTTTAGCAGTATCTTTGAGAGGGGGAGTGTCACTGAGTGCCATTCCCCTGCAGCAGCAGAGACTCCTTGAAGCACTTGAGGAAGTGATACCCAGCAGAAACACCAGCCTTTGCATGATTTGCTTTGTCAAGTGGCTCTGTTTGCCCCTCTGCCTACTGGGATTTAACACTGCACTCAAAAATGCTCCAGTGCTTGGCTGGGAAGGAGCAGGGAAAAGGGAACATATCAATAATGCACTGAGGCRTCCTTGTCAGCCCTCAGGCTGTGCCCAATTTGCATAAGCTCCAAGCTGTAAGAAAACACTTTGCACAGCAGCGTTGCATTTAGCAGAAATTACATTATAATTTCAGATGTGGGAACTTCTATTCCAGGTCTGAGGCAGGAGGTGTCCCATTGGGCTGTGCAGTCATTATCTTAAACAATTGAAATGCATGCTTGTACTTAATCAAAATCAAGGGAAGACATTACTCCAACCTCCACTTGCCAATTCAGTCCAAAATGGAACAAGAATGTTTAACTAAATTAGAAACTGTATTATTTTTCCAATAATTCTTTATGAGRTGGAGTTTAGCCAGAGCAATTTTTCAGTGTGGATATTTGAGCCAGCACCTCTATCCATCTCTGCAAAGCAAATTGCCCCTACAGAAACTCCCTTCTTTGTGAAGGGGAATGTCCAGGTGCAGGAAGGGTAAACACCAGAAATGCCTACAGAGACCTTTGGGCAGTGTGAAGCTCCTGCCATATATTTTTTTTGTGAGGTGATAAAATACAGCTCTGAGGTAGCCCAGAAGATGACAGCCTTTATTTCAGCCCTGAGCCCTGCTGTGCCATGCTGCTGAGCTGGCCTTGCTTCAGCTCAGCTGTCTGCAGCTGCTGTCTGCTCCTCAAATGCCTTTTGGAAYTCAGACAGTTGTCGTGGATTTAACCAAGGTTTTGATGAAAATTATGGGGCTCAGGCTAAAATCCAAGGAGTTTTCATGTGAGTGGTCTGGTCATGGAAGTCCAAATGCCAACAAAAGCAGTAATAGCATCCTTTGCTTCATTCTCAACCCCCTCTCAAGTGGCAGCTGTCCTCTTGTACTGTGAGTGGCGGGCATGTTTCATGGAGAAGAGTTGTGGGATGATACAGATGGCAAAGGGCATCTGTCTGATACTTTCTTGTGCTTTGTAAGGTTAGAGACAGTGCAAATTCATGGCCCTGTCTGATSTGTTTGTTATAGACCAAGGAACTCCACATCCCTGGGACTCTGGAGGAGGAGATGTGTGGCTGGAAGGCACTGCTGAGCTCCTCAGGCAGCCAACAGGGTGCCAGCACCACTGCTAAAGCTTCCCTCTCCTCTCATCTTCAATGGGCTCTCACTTGGAACCTTTTCCCTGCTCCTTCTGTGTGTCCTGGGTCATTCTGTCTCTGTTATGTAAGATGAGTCAAAAAAACCAAAACAGAGCAAGGAGCAGGGGACAGAATCTGGAAAGCCAAGCACTGCTAATRAAGAGCAGAATAGGAATTGCAGCTGGAGCCTGAAGCAGTTGTTGCCAAGTGCAGGAGCTGAGTGGAAACAGAAAAAGTCACAKTTCACTCACAAAGAGCACATTTGATTTCCCCTCCTGGATTTTCACCAAGATTTTCCTTTCTCTGTGTGTGTGTGAAAAGCAACTGTTGTGGGGACAAGCAGCCCACAAAGAGGAGAACTGGCTGTAGCCATGGTTCCACTGCAGAGGACTCTCTGGTTTGTCTGGTGTTCTGTGTTTGGAGCTGGGAGCTGAACTCTGTGCAGAGAGCATAAAACAGTCCCCAGCTAGAGCCCAGCATGGTTTCTGGTTGAGGAAAGCCCTTGCTGTTAGGCATTAGAACCTGGTCAGTGGGAACCAACTGGTGGGAAACCTGGATGTTGAGATGTGTCAGACTGTGTTGGCACATCACCCTGGGTGGTGTTTTTGTTCACATACAGCATGATAATTTCACCAGTAGTTGGGGGGTATGTTTGATCCTGGGAAAAGAGATCAAGTATGAACCTGGGGGCTGAATGAAATGTGAATTGGAAAGTACTGCTGGTGGTGAAGGATTAGCAAAGACATCAAGTGAAGGCAGCAATCTCTTGCTTCTCCAGAATGGATTTTCACACAGGAATAGAATGCTTSRGGTTGGAAGGGACCTTAAAGATCATCTCATTCCAATTCCCCTCTGCCAAAAACAAGCTGCTTGGAGCTCCATCCAGGGRAACCTTGAACACTCCCAGGAATGGGGCACGCCTGAAGTCTCTGGGCAGCCTGTCCCTCACCACTTTGAGGCTGGATGTAACTTTTTAGCAACCTGTGTGTGTGTGGTCAGACCTCCCCCTTGTCCCACACAAGGAGCATGACTGGAGKGCCACAGTGTGCCCTGGGGGACATCCACGTTCACTGCTCCAAAACRTGGAGCCCCTGCAGCCTGGCACTGCTGCCTTGGGGTGGTGGTCCCTTCCCAGACCTGTCACACAGAGGTTTCCAATCAGAGAGGTTTGGGTTGTCACTTCCCAGGCCAGGAGGTTGTGGGCTGGGCAGGTAATGAGGGAAGGAAAGCCTTGCTRGGCTGATGGTGCTAAAACTCAAGCCAGTGGCTCTTCTGCACCTCCTGCCYATCCTGTTTCAGGGTCTCTGTCCCCGTGGGCTGGTTGATGGCAGCCAGGGGGAACAACTTTGTCACCCTTTGCWGGCAGGAGCTGCAGCCAAGGGGAGTGGGCCAGAAAGGAGGAGGGAAAGGCTCACAGGAGTGATTTTCCATCCCTTCCCCATCCATTAAGGTTTGGGCAAAGCTGCTAGCTATCTGTAAGCAAAGGCAGCAACTTGATTAAAAAGAGGCAGATCTTCTCAAAGGTATCATCCCTGTTTGGTCTTTTTGGACCTGATGAATGTGCTCAGTGGTGCTTCTTATTTCATTGCTACTATGGAATATTAGGGTTTTTTTCTCCCTCTGCTACTCCTTCTGCCAGTGCTTGCTCTGGTCTTTGTTTTACTTCCAGCAGCCCTTTCACCCAGGGTTTCCCCATTTCCCAGGGGAGGTCAATGCAATTTAGATCCCACCCTGGTGCTGAAGGACGTGGTGTGGACCCCAGCCTCTCCCATCTCACCCTGTATTYAAAGAGGACAGAACATTTCCCAGTTCTGCCAAGGGAGGGCAAAGTTCTTCCTCCAAAAACTGGGGCACTGAGGTTAGGGAAGGTGTCCCAAGGCTTTCCCACTCCCCAGCCTGGGTGAGGGCTCTGCTTGCTCCCCAGAAGAAGGAGGTGTTTCCCTGGTGCTTCATCCTCACAGCTTTAATACCAGCAGCAGCTCGCTTGGGGAGTTGTCAGTGCTGATAAACTCGGTCCCATTCTGTTTCAAAATTGGTTTAAGAAAGATGCCTGGCTGTTTAATATTTAAACTGAATGTTTAATGTTTAAACAGGGAAATTGGTGTGATTGTCAGAAAGGGCATTAAGGCAGGATGGGAACTGGTCTATAATCTCTGACAAACGCTGCCCTTTCTCTGCAGCAGCCTGGTGCCTGGGAGCTGCAGGACTTTCAGAAATGCCAATTTTAATCAATCTCTCTCATTTCACTTGCTGCCTGCCAATCCCACAGCAGTGAGACGTGCCTTTGCCAGGGAAGGGGGCAATGTTGTACCTGGCCCTGTTTAACAGTCTGAGATGAGCTCAGCTGAATTGCACTGGTATTTCAAACCCCAAACTAATTTCAATAGAAATGAGTGTGGATGAGGTGAGAAGTGAAGCAGGACAGTGTTGGCTCACAGGTGTATTGCAGATGGTTTGGGATCCCTTTTGCATGTGCATGCAGCAGTTCTGATGTCAAGTCTAAAGTAAGCCTGAAAATGAATGGCTCTAATTGCTACAGATACACTTATGGATAAATTATTTTTGAAAAGCTATGGGCAGTGTTTTTCAGGTGGGGGAAGTGTGTGGCAGTGTAGAACTGTTTCACACCACAAAAGGCTCACCAGCAACACCTCCCTGAGCAGGCACTGAGGCTGTGCCAGGCTGCATGCACAGGGCAGTCCTTGTGCACAGGAATCCCTGCTCAGCAATGGCTGGAGCTGGGGAGAGCACACTCAGCTTGAGTCAAGCAGCAATTCATGTAACTCACAAAAAACCAAGCAAGAGAGAATCTGAAGAAAAGTTTATAAGAAGATCAAGGTTTCAGGACTATTGAAAGGCACATTTCACCCATGTTGAACAACATTTGAGTTCATGGACACGTACAACGCTCAAAATTCATGGCAGAAAGACCACATAATGATGGTACATTGTGAAACATACATTCCAGACTTCAGTAGAACACTAAAGTGATTATTTTAAGTGTATCATGTACATAATAAGAGCGGAACAGGCAGATGCATCCAATTACTGTAATTTACAAGGCAGTAATTGGAGCCTCAAATACATTTCTCCTTACTGGATGAAGGGGCTGCGGATTAGCAGTGAAATGAGGGGCAGCAAATGGACAGGGAGCCAGGAAGCTGCTGCCATTTGGAAAATAAYAGCCAGCACCTGCTGCAAGTCAGGGGAGTTTAACTTTGCTAATTCATTTCACTGCGCTGTGGCAGCACSAGGCTGGGCTGSATGGATGCTCTCAGGGCAGGCAGATGTGCACAGATGTTTCCTSGGCACTGGGCACAATGARGTCCAGCCATGCCTCCTCTCTCCCTGYTCAGTGCTGTGCCTTGTGCTAATTRCCTCCTTTCATCCAGCTCGGGGTTAAGTTTCAYGTTGAGATGATTAATAATTAATCAAATGCGTTTGAAAATTAATTTGCCAATTCCACGACTGATTGGCATGCTAATGTCTTCTGTGCAGAGGGGATGGAATGGGAATAACCTTGGATGTTCTGAGCTGCTGACTGAGGTGAATGCATGAGGGCATTTACTGTCTTGTGTGGTGAAAAATAAAACACTGAGTGGAAACAAAAGCATTCCCCCAGACCTCTTTGCAGCTCAGAAAAGATGTGATCTGCATTTTGCCTTGCCTGTATYAGGAATACATCATTGATATTATCATGTCCAACCAAAAACCAATGGACAAATTTGAAAAACACCCCCACAGTTGATTTATTTCTGTTTAGCTGGTAGCAACTGCAGTAGATTCGATGCGTGAATTATGGGACTAAAAAGAAAAATCACAAGGAGAATAACTTTTGCTCTTTCCAGATGTCCATGCCACTTTTCTCCAAAATAACACTCATCTGGTAGAAGGGGAGGGGAGGGGGTGTGCAGCTCCCACTGGGCGTGTGGTCCCCGCTAGTTTCGAGCCAAAAGTCCCCTTTTATAGGCAAAGAGCCCTGCAGCAGCCACGGAGGTGAAGCACAGGGTGCAGCTCAGCAGGCACAGCAGCCCTGGTGCTGAGGGCAGGTTCCTCTCCCAGAAGGTGGTGGGGAATGGTCTGGCTATGACATCCTGGGGAGAGAAGAGATGGTGACTTGACAGGGTGTCCCCTCACCACACAAGCAGGGAGGTGACAAATGCCCCCCATCAGCYTGGGGAGGTCACAGGTTTTTTTCCCAGATTGTGCAGGGAGGCAGAGTCATGGCTGTGAGATGTGTTTGCTGCCATCCTGAACAGCCACAGGACAGTGAAGGTGGAGTTACTTGTGGCTGGAATGAGGTTCTATTTGGCTTTAAACCATGGCCTGGGACTGGGCAGCATTAGACTGAATTTTTCAGTCCCCCAGGCTCTGAGATCATTGTCCTTGGCTCTTAGTCATCCACCCTTTGGACACATATTCCTTGGACAGAATAATAATAATAATAATAATATTCCTTGGACAAGTCACAAAAATTAATAGATGAGCATGTGAGGTGCCTAAAGCCTTGCCTGGCAGCAGGGTGCACAGGGATCACTGAAATGGGGACACACCTGRCTGAGGGGGGTGTGCCTGACTGGGTGACAGTGATGCTCTGGCTCTTACCTTTGATTCTGGCTCTGGCATCCAAATTTCATTACGGGAGATCCTCCCCATACTGTGCAGTACCTAGAAGAAAAAATTATTTGTACCACGTGAAAAAAYTATAACCCACAATACTTCCAGTTTTTGGAGAAACACAGGAAGTCAGAGCAAGGTGACATTGATAACAGGTGTAACTGTGACTAGCTGAAATCTCTTGAACCAGAAAATGTACAGTGATTTCTACTAGAGCTTCTCTAAATATTTTTGTGTAAGGTTTTTAGTTTTGAGGGGTTTTTTTCTGAGTAAAAGTAAATAAGCTTTTTCTCAAGGCAGTTTGAGAAATACCAAGATGAGGCTAMTGCCATGCACTTGGGACACAAAATCTGTTAGGAGTGATGCTTCTGGGAGGTAGAAAGAGGAGAGATGCAACCCTGAGGCTCACAGCACAGAACTATGGAGCCYTCCCTCACCTATTCAGGCAGTACAAAGCTCATCAAGGACTTTTCTTGAGAATAAACTGATTGTAACAATCATGGGGATTCTTGGGGGCAAATGAYTGCCTCCAGAAGACAGCTCACTGTCTTTGTAACTACTGCTCACAGGCATGGAGAAAAGAGAAATTAGGKGACCTGGAACAAAGCAAGTAATAAGGATTACAAGGTGAATATGACATCCTGTCAAATGGAAGTAAAAGACTGATTCTCCCTTGAATAACAACTCTGTAGGTTTGCCATGCAGCAGTTGTAACTGTAATGTGCACCCTTTAATGCTTTTTTCCCCTCCCTCCAGATTGTTGTAAAGGGATTTCACTGTGACTGGGAACCCAGCCCAATGTGTGTCATTCTGAGGAGATTTAGACATTATCAGAGCTGCACATTACAGTTTCATAAAGCTCAGCTAACAGGACTGTCTTGTAAAAGGAGAAGCAGAAGGGATAGATCAAAAATGAGAACAATGTTCAGATTTCCAGATTTCTGCACAGGAAATAGCTGTGAGCATTTGAAATTACTTAGATTAGTTTTAAAACATGCAGTGATTAATTGTTAGAAATTGAGGCAGTGTATCTACAAGCAGCAACATGTTGGGTTTATTTTTTTTTTCCTCTAGACATGCAATACATGGCATAAGCTTTATTTTAAGTCTCCAGTTCAGTAATATTCTGATTTGGTTGAGATTCTTGACTTCATTCAATAACTAATTAAATAAGTTTAAAAAAATAAAAGCGCTTTGGTCACGCTGTTTTCTGGGATCCCTCCCTGTCAATTCTAGGAGCCTTTGCACTAAATCAGATCCTCCAAGATGTACTTAATCCTTTGTATTCTTTTGATAGAGATGTTGAGAGAGCAGAGCAGTGTGTGTACCTCTCTGGCTGCTCTCTCTCCMGCCTGCACAGCCCCCTCCATGTATCCGCTCCACTGCGTCGCTGTCTCCGTGCCAGCAAAGTAGATTCTGTCAACAGGCTGGCGAATGAGCCTTCAAAAACAAGGGGAGGATGTCAGGTGACAAGTGACAGGAGGGCAATGATCCTTCTAAAAGCAATTTATGGCTTTGATGGAGCTGGTGGCTGCAGCTCTCCAGGATCCCTGCAGGCCTGGGCTGAGGTGCAATAAGCTGTCCCTGCAGGACCACCTGCTTGCTTCTGCACACAAAATTCCAGATCTGAGAGAGAGAAAAACCTAAGGCATAAATCAGTGTTCCCAGCTTCCATGCAAAGTAATACAGGCCTTATTTTAGTGCTGGGGTAAGGGATAATCCTAACAGCCTCCAGCAATGCAGTGCAGCTGATAGATTTGTGTCTGCTGCATGGCAGCTTTGCTGTTATCCTGCCATTACAGTGGAATGACATTTTTGCAGTGATAGATCACTAATATCAGCTTTTATTTGGAGGGTGGACTTGCCTGGCTGCTGAAGGCCTGGCTTTCAGGGAGCTGCATTCTCCCCAGAGGGTCATAAAGGCAATCCCTCAGCCCTGCAGTGCTGCTCAAGCCTTGCAGCCAACCCAGCTGGAGGCAAGGAGCTCCCTCTCCCACTGGGAATGTGCTTGGTGTAAGGRCTCCCATCTAATCCCCCATTAGGTTTTCCCTGTCTGCTTGACAGCAGCTTCCCCAGGACAGACCCCTCACYCATCACTGCCCAAGTGTTTGGATTAAGGACAGGAGATAAGGGACAAGTTGAGGAGCTCCTGGGCTTCTCCTGAACCTCATGTTCCACCTACACAGTGGAGAAAAATTCCACCTCTCTCCAGTGGAGATCCTTCATCTGACCAGGATGTGTGTCCTCAAGGGCTTGGGGGGTCTCTAGAGGGATCCATTGCAAATACTGCTGAGCACAAACTGCTGTAAATGATCCAGAGGGGAAAAGTTTTGTGGCTTTAGCAGGTYCCTTTGTGACTGTGTTTTGTTTCCTTGAAAACCACAAGAGAAACTTTGCTCTAAGTAAAGTAAAAAGCAATATTATGTAAATATCCTTATTAGCTGGGGAGTAGGGGAGTGGAAAGAGGGTTGAAGTTCCCCTAATACCCTAAATATGCCATGGGAGTTGCATAAGGTGTACATGAGCTAAGAAATGTGAATTAGGAAGTGAAGCATTCTCTGTTTTACCTTCCATAGGAATGCATTATGCCTGGTGGGAAGTAGGCTGTGTAGCAGCCCCCTGAGTACTGCTCTTCACACCAGTTCTTCTCTTCATAATGCACGGGCTGCGAGGATCAACAGAGACAACAGTGAAACACTGGCAGAGAAATTGGAAATAAAGAACATATTTCTTTTGAAGAGGGGGGGGGGGAAAGCAGGCTAAGGATACCTGACAAAGGAGTGCAATGTCATCTGGCTAATGCTATCCATCTGCACAAAACAAATTGTTGTGCTTTYACAGAAACACCAGTCTCCCACAGGCAAATTAAAACATGCACTGCCTTCTCTTTTCTTGTGCAGGGTGAGACTGGCAGCTCTTTTCTTCCTGTTCTCAGTGCTGCCCTCCCCTTGGGAATACAGATTGTAGGGCACAACATGCAATTTTAGGTACACATTTTAGGKGCCAGGGACTTTGCCTTCAACATCCAGAACAAAGGAGCAACRTTATTGTACAACAGAGGCTAAAACAGGCATTAATTCCTTACTTGTAAAGCCTCTTTCATCCCCAGTGCCTTAGCAAATGACTCACAGATCTTCTTTTTCCTATATGAAAATAAAATCAGAGTCAAAGAAAAAAAGGGTGGGGGGGGAATCTCTCCACTCTCATCTTTCTTATAAAACCCCCAAATTTATTGCAACAAATTGTAAAGTTGGGTTAGGCTTTGGTTTTAAATCTGATTTCAAGTTCTTATCTTAACATACATATTTCAAATGCTGATGCCTAAAAGTTACATCTRAAATGGACCCAGGGAATGGGAAATGAAGGTTGATTTTGGCAATGAGCTCTGAAAAAAATAAATCCTTCTACAGCTATTTTAGGATGCAGAGCCAATTCATTCTCATGTTCRCTGGTGTAAGACCAGAAGAAAAGCAATATAAATCAATTAAATCCCTACAGATTTACTATAGCTGGGAATAAAATATGAGCTGAAGAATGCTGCTGACATTCCTAAGCAGAGCTGCCCTTTCACTTGCACAGTAACCCAATTCACATTTAGAAAGTACTGTTTGTTCATTTCCCTGACTAATGGGGAAACCATCCTTCTGTAAACACAGAAGTTTAAAAATTTTATCACCCAGTGTGAATCTGAAAGAGCCCCAAAAGGAGMCATGTCAGCACTGCTGTATCCCTGGGTTAAAGCATCATTCAGTGGAGATGTAGTCTGGAAAGATGGAAACACCCCATTCACACAGAGAGCCAGAACTGGTAAATCATAGCATGGAAGAGTGGGCAAGACTTGGAAACTTAGAAATATCCATAACTGGATGAATATTAATTTGTATTAGTGTCTCAGCCTGTTTATGCTAAAATCTCCATTTCTGCCCCAACTTCCAGTGCTGGCAGTTGCACTGAGCATGTGTAAATGTGCATATTCACACACATTCCTGTGGGGAAGCATCCCAGAGRAACAACTTGTACCTACAGCTTCTGAACTCTTACCTCTCTTCCTTGCTGAGATGGGCCAGTTTGAAAGCCTTYCTGGTAAGGATGAAACTGAAAAGAAAAACAAGGCATGTGAACATCACCCCTGCTGGTTTGTTGCAAGCTCTTGCTCAAAATGACTCTAAAAAGGGATTGGCAAAGCACTTCACTGGTCTGTAATGAGCTTCATGTTTGTCACCATACCTCAACTTTTAATAATGTGAAAAAGTCTGAGCAGGGCAACCTGAACTGAAAGGGAGGGTGTGCATTCCCAGAGGACACCCAAGTCTGATCCAAAAGRACTGAGACCCTGAGCTTTCTTGAGCTTTGGAAGCCCAGCAGGCAGCTGCCTGTGTCACTTGGTGTTAGTAGGTGATGGCAGCCTGCTGCTCTGACAGGCACTGCACAGTGCCATGGATCACTGCTGCAAGAGCTGGGATGAACATTTATTCATCCTGAAGGAAACAGATGTGGCAATTAGCTCATCTGACCCTAGTGGAGGTATCCAGGGGATGAAGCATGTTCCTACACTCTTTTAGAAAGTCACATAAATCTATGAGGAGAAAGGAAGCTGGAAACTGTTCGCCATATGGGGTTTGGAGGAGGCTTGCTGCTCTTAGGTGATAGAAGCTTTTAGGCCTTGAACATGCCCATAAACAAGTTCAGTTTGGTAGAAGTGGTGAGCTTTCCCTGCCAGACACTAAAGGAGTAGTTTCCTGACATTTATATTGGCCTTTTTTTGGCAGTCTCACCTCACACTATGGTGGAAACACTTGTAAGGATCCTTTTTTCTTTTGGTTTCAGCTATTTGAAAAGCCAGTCAATGCTGTCATGTATTTCCCCACCTGTTTGTCCAAACTGTAACATTTTTACTTGTCAGTTTCTACAGAATCTTGATTTTTTTTTTTTGCTCCAGCAGCTGATGTTCCTTGTCCTGCCTCAGCTCAGTGGGRAGAGGAGAGAAATGAGGATTTCTTGGACAATTGCATTGTCATTTTGGACCAGGCACTAAACATTAAAGCCCAAAACAAGCCAAATAGTGCCTCAAAAGGTAAGAGAGGGATTTATTTCTAAAAAAAGACTACAGCTGAATTCAGCAACTCCTTCCCCACCACATCCTTTGTATTAGGCTGTTTGTAGCAGAACCTTCACCCAAAAGTTTCTATGGACTAGAGAGGCACGAGAGGCTTGGCAGAAGTGCTCTCCTCCATCTGTTCAAACTGTGGAAAGTGGGAAACACTGATGTAACCTGGTCATTTCCCCTCTCCCTCCTGCTCCCATAACTCTTACAAGAAGAAACACACATCTGTGAGTGTGGGCTAGCAGCTTTTACCCCATAATGGCAGGGAAAGTTCCATCAGGTTTTGTGTCATCTATGGTGATTCCGATGGGAGCCTCTTCATCCTCAATGATGAAGGAACCACAGTAACCTAAGGGGAAAGAAACCCCAAAATGATTGTTAGAAAATCTTGTTGATGATTACTGTTTCTGACAGTAATGAACAAAGAAAATTAGTAAATTTTAAGGGAATAAGGGAATTTTACAATAATTCCCTTATTACCAGTAACACCTACATGGCTGAAGTGTCTCTGTAACAGTTTCTCTACTCTCTGACTCTGGGAAATTGTGTACACAAACTTATAAAAATTTTTAAAATTCCATTGCTACTTAACAAGGAATTTCTGTGGATTGCTGCAAGTCCCTTTGGCTTTCTATTTTGGGGACAATAAACATTATAAATAAATTGTTCTAGCCAGAACTATGGTGATTCATTCCATGAGTAGCTTTGACCAAAACAAAACCCAGAGTAATTACATCTGGTCACTGCAGRCTCAAATTTGCACTGTTTTGGTTTTGCTGGTGATAAGATTGTTAGGAATGGTGTTCCATAACAGTAATGCAGCAGAAGCTTGGGCTGTCTAATTTAGGATCACATCTGGACATGTTTCAGGTGATGATGTGAAAAATCTCATCTAGAGAACAATGTATGCACCTGACTGTATTCCTGTCTAATCTCAAAGGCCAGTTTATGCTCTCAAACATGCAAAAAATATATTACTTTGACTAAGAAAGATTCTTACTACTCTCAATATCACAGGGAAGAAAGTGGAACTAATCTGTTCATATAAATAGTTCTGAAAATKGTATCAGTTAAAGCTGAGAAAAACAAGCTATTACAGCATGGAAAAAATATCTTGAGCTGAACAAAAAGCTAACCTGCTTTTCCCAAGTCCTCTGAGGTATCAAGTTGGTAGAACAGAAGATTAAAATCAGGGAAAGGTCTTGCTTACACTTTAAGCTCTGCTTGTCATGTGCTGTAAATTCTCTTTGGCTGACCTAACAATCCCTGGCAGGAGGAGGAGAAGGGAGCTGATGCTCCAGGGAAGCTGATGCTTCTGTGCTCTGCAGGTTTCAGTAAGGTTTCCCAGGGAAACATTGCTTGCTCTCTTGGACATCCCACCTCAGCCAACTGCAATGAGATTTGGGATCCTGTTTGGGTCTGGACTCATCCTTGGGACAAGGAATGCACTCAAGCTCAGAGAAGGAGTTCTGCTTTCTAAGRAGCTTTACTTTTCACTTTTCTCTATGTTTGATTTTGGGGTTTTGCACATTAAACCCTCCCTTAGATTWATTCCCTGATTGTYRGACAGCAGAGCTTCAAAATYTGCGRTTTAGAATTCCCAAGTCCTCTGCTTTCCCCACCTACCCTTCCTCCTCCAGAAGGCTTCCCTGTAGTACATCATGCATTTTATGACACTGCCCATAGGCAAACGCTGGATTAACTGGTTTCTCTTTGGTGGCAGCTCTGGTTTGTAGTGAATCTTTGTTGTCAGGATTGGAGGGATGGCACTGATCACGTACTTGCCCTGAAATGCAGAACAAAGTCAGCACCAGGAGCTGCCTCCCAGYGAGCCCATCCCACAGGACAGGTTTGAAAAACACTCTCAATAGCTGCTGACAGCTTTCCCACACCTGACCCTGCCAGGTGGCTTTCCCACACACATATTTCCAGGTGACAAAAGTAATTCTGCCATTTCAGAAAAAAAGGWGATGGGAAAAAGAGACCAGAGTTGRAACTKGGCTGGAGACAGGTGGGGAAATGGGACAGGAGACATCCTATGGCCCAGGTAAAACTGCCTTTTATCATCTCCAGGAAAATGTGACCCACATTTGTCCTAATTATAAGATGCTAAAAAAACCACATTTGTGCATATTCACAGGATGTTACTTCAGGACAAGGAATACTAAGAGTGATTCCAGCTTTCCTGAATGTGCTCCATCCCTCTCACAGGCCCTGGTCTGACTGGAGTGGTGCAGGACTCTGTAGGGTGACACTATATCACAACAGKGCTGCTCTCAGGCTGGTGGGGCTGCWGCTGCCCCATGGGTGKCACTGTGGGTAAYCATGTGCTGATGGAGCATTTCAAAGCACCACAGTACAGAGGAAAAATCTTCCCAAAGTTGTTTGAAATGTCTTTTTTTTTTTTTTTTTTTGTGCTGCAACCCCCAAACTTAGACACAAACAGGAAGGTTATTTCTCCTTCCTTTGAAATGGTCCCAATGCAGAACTAAAACATCAAAATATATAAAGACATAGAAAGTTAGGGCAGAGAAGTCRGAGTATTGACAGAAACCAAGTAGCAGAACACCAAGAAGAGAGCCAGTCATAAATAAATCAGAAAAGCAGGTTCCTTGGAGTTTTAGCAGAGTCCAAGAAATAGACACACACAAATGGGTTCTTCCTGATTACATCTGGCTAAGAGCTACAGCAGATGTATTCCCCTACTAAATGCATACTCTTCTTTTATTCTGATCAAATTACCTCATAAATCTCATGGTTTAGAGTCTCCACAAGGACATTATCACCTGTCTGATCAATACTGATCACAGGTCTCTCCAGTTTAACTCTGCCTTTGAGGCGTTCCATTATTTTCTCTGATATCTGACCGGAACCCCCTTTAAACTTCCTCTCCTAAAACAACAAAGAGAAAAGAAACACAAACAAAACATAATCAGTATTCATCACARTGACATTGAATATGACTTCTGCTCACTATCACGAAATTCCARGCCAAATCTCCAAGTCCTAAGGGTGCATAAAGACACCCAGACTTTCAGAAGAGTGAGGGYATAAAYCTGAGCCTCAGTGAGGATTSCTGACTAAASCACTTCTGYAATGKCTTCCCTAATGACCTGGCTTAAAGGYTCTTTAAGCCTAGAGAACATGCACATATAGTGCAGGCTTTCTAGTAAAAATAAACATATCACTTCACTCAAAACAGGTGTTGAGGATTTTACCCCCCAGGGTACTACCAAAACCCTCAGGTGTGACAAAGAAACCAACTGTAAAGTGAAAGACTGTGCCAGCCCAGAAGCAGATCTTTAACTGGGTCTGGTCTCATGGTAATGGGCTCTCTCTGTCCCTGGGAAGACACAAAGACAGTGCTGTCAGGAAAAAAGCACCATCTGTGGCACACATTTCCCTGCAATGAGTGTGCAGAGGGTCAGGGGAAGCCCTAAAACCTCTCATCTACCAAGCCACCAGTGGKAGATAAAGCAGYTCACTTTCACTTGTAAGATGCTGGTACTGGCAGGGAGGAAAGGATCCATAAAGTTTTGTGCTGAAAGACTGAAATGGCTGCCCAAGCAAGTTTTATAAGACTTGCCAGGGCCACTAAGCCAGAAACCCTTAGTGCTTTTGCTCAACTACAATTGATTGGGGTGAGGGAAGAAGGAGGCATGATAGGAACAAAGACAGCTTTTCCCATCCAGCTACAGAAAAAAGGAAGTGCTCTTCCCAGCTAACTTTCCCTTCTCCACGTTTCATTTAGCTAGGAATGTATTTGGATTAATTTCTTTTAAACTCTTGCTGCAACATCTAGCAGTTGCTGATGTGGGACAGCAAACATGACTGAGGGGCTGCTGAGGAGGAAGGCTCTTAGTCAGGTCTGTCTCCTACCACAGGAAAGCACCAGCACTGCTTACATCCTTCCTGACACGTGGCTGTCTATTCCTACCAGCATGGACAGATGTTGATGGAAACTGCTGCCATGTGAGCTGGCCCAAGAAAGGAGGAAGGGCCTTTTGCTATTTACTTCCAACTCTTGTCACTAGAGGCTTCAACACCAAAAAAACCCACCCACRTTTCACTCTGAAGTACACTTGTTCTGAACTCTTGTAAACATTCAAATGTGCCAAGTAACCCATAGAAAACAAACTGGCAAAAAAAGCAACACAACTGCAACAACAGTCCTGTGCTGAAGTGAATGCAGAAAACCCCCCAGTTGTTTGAATAGTCCCAATTTATTCCACATCTTAATAAAATCCTTCATTAAACAGGGTTAGTTGACAGGGCTGCATCACGTTTCTCTCTAGTGCCACACTCTCTCATCTTTTCCTTAATTGCAGGGTTTGGGTGGGTACCACACTGCACTTGCTCGTTAGGGTTTCAAGAGAGGAGGAAGGAAATGAGACATTTTGTACCTGGCCTCCATTGGTGATRGAGAAAATCCTGGATGTGCCCCCACACTGCTTCACATACCACAGGAACCAGAGGGCAGAGACCTCGTGGGGCTCAGACGTGACGTTGACRTTCACAAAGACCCTGGCGAAGTCTCTGACAGCTCTGCAGGAGACACCAGGAAAAGACTGTGAGAAAATGCCACTTCCTGACTGCTTTGAGGGTTTTATTTGTCATCCTAAACAAGGGCTGTTTTCCCAAAGTCAGAAAAGTCAGGATGATGAATATCTGTTTAATTTTTCAGTCTGTAGTGAGTCTGCTTCAATGGGTTTCTACCAGCACCTCTYCCTCCCAAAGTACTTACCCATTTAGTTTGAAATCCCACTGATTTCACCTTAGCTAAATAGTTTCCCAGCTGCTATTCCTTTCATCAGAATAAATATTTTTCTCAGCAGAAGAACATWTTTTGTAGTCTGTTAGTGAAACTTTTCTGCATTTCTCATGGGGAGCTCAGTTCCAGGGTCTGATGGGTCCTGAGGGGCTGAAGCAGCCACGCAGCCCAGACATTCCCCACCTGCCATGTAACACTGCTGCACTGATCCTCTGTGAAATCAACTACCTGACTTGGYTAGCAACCCAGACAGAGAAACCAAACTGGCAATCATTGCCATGAAAATGAGGAAAGGGTCCCCTGTGTGCCACAGTACATCCTCTGAACACAGAGAAACAGCAGCAGGAACAGAGGATCTGACTCTTCACATTTCTTGCATTTGTGGCCACAGACTTCTAAGCAAGTTGAAGATCATTTTGCAAAGAAGGCAAAAGGACTTTGACTTTGATGAAGCTTCACGAAACAATATGAATTTATAATCATCTGATAAAGGGAKGAACTTTGCAAGTTATCTGGGCTAAAATATGTAAGTTATAAACTTTTATAACCTCATTTCTCTAAGTCTGAAGTCCATTCACCCCTATTTCATTAGCTAGGATATGAAAATGGACTGCACACAAGAACCCTCTGTGGCAATTCTGAGAGCTCCAAGACATTAAACAGTTGCAGGAGGTTCAGGCCTAAGAAATGTGAAAAAGTCTCCAGGATCAGTAAAGGCTGATCTGTGACACAGGACAAAACAAATCTTGGCCCTGAGTCATACAGAAAATGCTGTGGAAGAGCTTTTCTGTTTAAGCAGTTTTTTAACTGTGTGTAGAAAAATGTGGCTTGGCTTAAAGATCTAAAATGTGTTTTTRCTGAGTTTTTGAATGCATTTCAGCTGAGCTCGTCTATTAAAACAAATGTTTTACTGACAACATTGGCAGTAGAAGCTGCCCAGCAGAGAGATCTGTTAAAGAGGGATCACTACAATCCCAGTCCTGCTTATGCTCCACCAGCTCCATGGCTAAAAGCAGCAGTAAAAACTAGAAGTCAGTGCACTTGCAGTTGAAAGTAACCAAGTCTGCAGGCAAAAGGCTCATAAAACTAATTTCAAAGAAAACTCTGATGCCACAGAGAGCTTGAGCAAGTCCAAATGGCTGTAGAGCACATCCCATGGAGCTGGAGCAAGACCTAAGCCATAGAAATGAATTTCAAATGGAARGTTTTGGTCAGGAAGCTGCAGGCACTGAACTGCAGTAAGAATGAAAGGGCAAACAGACCACAGCCACACAAAGAGAAGGCACTGAATAGGAGGGAGGAGAGTGCTAGAGAACAGCACAGGGGCTGGCACAGCAAGTGGGGACACAAGTGCTCATAAGAGCCCACTTCTCTTTGCATTATAAAGAGAAATGATTGAAAAGAGAAAGGAATGAAAGAGAATTTCCAGTTGTCATCCCCTCAATGTACTGAACATTGTTACTTTTTTTATTTGTACAGTGCAGTTCCTCAAAGAAGACACATTGGTCATTTTATAGATGATACATTTTGAGCCCTCCTCCTACCAACTGCTGTTAATGTTCTGTTGGAGCTGCTGCTCACAAACAAGGAGCACCTGTGGGGTGATGCAAAGGTRAAGGGCAGCCTTGGCTGCAGTGCCATGAGCCTGTGGAGTTTAAGGTTCTGAGAGGAGTACAGCAAACAGCAGAATTGCAGCCCTGGAATTTGGAAGGGCAGATTTCATCCTCCTCGAGGGCCTGAATGTCAGTGTCTCACAGGAAACTCTCCTGCAAGGCAAAGAGCCACAGGAGAGCTGGCTGGAGTTCAGTGATCCAATGGTTTGAAGTGAAGGGATGGTGGGAAGAGCCCACAGCATCATGGCTGTGTGCAGGGACCTGCTGAAGCAAACCCCAGGCTCTCCCCCAGCACCTTTGATGCCACCAAAGCCCATCTCCAACACCTCCAGAGATGCACCCAGCTGTACCACAGGACCTGCCAAAAAGCCACCATCATCCCACAGCTGGAATTTCAAAGCAGGTAAAAGATTTACGTACTTGGTCCAGCAAATCTTATKTATCAGCTCTTTCATGGTCATTTTGTCCCATTCTGCAGCATGTGGAGCATCCCATGGTGCATCAGCAGGAATCTGGAGACAGAGGTGGAATATCCAAGAAAAGATTCAGTACTTCACCACTGCCTGGGCACAGTTAGTAGCACAGATTTAATTGATATGTTGGCTAGGAGTTAGTCTTGTTTCCTGCACATGGATATAAATTTGGAACAGATTCACTAAATTGAATAGTTTCCATTCACACCCTTGGGCATGAATTGTACCATGACCACCAAATCTGTCTTTGTGTGAYCAATGAACCATATCCTTGTGTTGAGACTCATCTGGCTTTTAGCTGTCCAGAAGCAATTCCAATTTAGTTGTCCTGGTGTCCTCCAAAAGTTGAGGGGAAAGTTCTTTTTCCAGTCAGTTGCAAGAAGAGTATCCAAAGGCCCCTATGTCTCTCTGCTTATTGCAGAATAAGAGAAAATGTCTAGATACTTTTAAAATATTTTAGGGAGTTAAATTATTAGTAACAATTCTTTGCATGTAAGTAACATGATGTGGAGGATACTACCATATCCCTAAATCTTTCAAAAATGTACTATTTACAAAAAAAAAAAGTGCAGCATAATACATAAATTTGATTCTGCAAAGCTACCTAAAACCAAAGGAATTTGCAGGAGTACAGTGAGTTGTGCTTGAAGATTCTGGTGAGGTAAAGCCCTTGGTTTGTTGCTRGATTGTGTGGAAACTGATGAATATTTGAAAGGGAGTACAATGCTCCAGGGGCTGCAGTTGTACAGCTTATATTTTGCAATTTAAAAATAAAGTCATTGTGAAGTCAAACTGGAGCCCAGCTTAGGCAGCTACCAAAAAAAAAAAAATCATCTTTACTCAAAATGCTGCCATGAGGGAAGGGGAAAAACCCTCCTAATCTCCCAGCTCATGGAATACCTTTTCCTATCATGAGGAAATCCTTACAACTGAGTTCAACATCATTTTTTCAGATACCTTAGACACCTCCAGACCTTTTTGTCTCCTCTCAAAGAATCATAGAATAGTTTGGGTTGGAAGGGGCCCTTACAAGTCATCAAGTCCACCCCCCTCTCAGTGAGGAAGACCCATTATTTCTGACAGCTCCTGGGCAATACAGAAATCTTTCTGATGGATGCCCCCTTTCTGTTTTGTTTTGTTTTGTTGTGGAGGGTTTTTTTTTTTATGTTAAAGAAGCAATAAAAAACCCTGCCAGAAACAAAACAAAAACAAACACGATTTATTCACAGTGACAGGAGCATCATAGGAAACACTGAATTTTCACAGCCTACCTCTTTTCCCATGTTGTCCATGGTTCTCCAGAAGTTATTGTAATCCAGATAAACCAAGGGATTCCATGTTGAAGGGCAAATTCCTGTGAAATTTCTTGACTTTCCCTGAAATGCACATAAAAACACAAGCAACTGAAATACAACAGAGCAGAACTTCATTACTCAAGAACACAAAATTCTCAGAGTCATCAAGTGTTTAGCCTTTTGCCCCAAAACCTGGCTGGATTTTTGGTTTTTCTTTTTTTTTTCTCTTGCATATGCATGCAAGCAATGGAATGCAAGTTGCTAAGTAGGAGGGATCAAAACAGCTGGACTGGCATTAAAAAGGACAAAAACACCTTTTTTATATTTGCTGTTCCAAAGGGGTGGGGAGGGGTACATTTGTCCTGAACAGGTTGTCAAATTCTAGGCTAAGGATACTCAAGCCATGGCAAAAGAGGTAATATTCCTTTTATTACATTTAAATAAATCTACTCTTTGCCTGCTGCTGAAATCTGCATCCTGAAATTCGAGTGGGTCTAAAATTGAATGCATTTCAAACTATTTAAGCACCTTTATGGTATACCTCACTTTAGAAGCATGCATACTTCTTTATTATTCCATGGAAGAAACATAACATTCAAACAAGAAGTTTTTGGGTGCAGGAAGAAAAAATATTGTACACTTGCAAAAATGGTGCCAAAAATGTGTGTGACACTGAGCTGCAGCAGTGGCTGAAACTGTTGTTATCTGAAGCTGGCTGTTTCAGATAATCCTGTGATATAAKGATAAGAGAAACAATCTAACAGCAGCTGCTTCTTTGTGATAACTTTAATCTGAAAGAGGATGGGAGGAGCAGGTAACATTTCTCTTATTAAATTGCTTTGAACCTTCCCCCGTGTAAGCCAGAGGGGAATTTCTCACAGGACCTCTCTGTTGTCTGCCCTTCCAGGTGTGTCAGGAGTTTGTGTGAGGATGCAGKGAACACTCTGACCATGCCAGGTGGGAGCTGTGGTGCTAAAGCAGTTTGCAACCTGCTTTTCAGTGCCATGGACCCCGTGCCAGCCCATCACACCTGGAGGTGGGAGACACCCACCAAGAGAGAGGCTGCAGTGCTTCAGSTGCAGGAAATGGGGACCCAGGGACAGAGGACACCAAGCAGGAGCCAAACATGCCTTCCTCACACGTGGTGAGAGAGAATTTATTGATCTTCCCCACTGATACTTGTGTATTTTTGGGTTTCTGATATTCTGCAGAGCATTTTTCCCTGCAAAGATCATCACAAAGATAAAGGGTTCAACAGGAAACTCAGAGATCATGGTGAGCTTTCAGTCTTGGCAAAAGCAGTAAAATACTGAAACTCCCACACTTTGGTGAAGTTTTGTCAGCCCCAGGACAGCTACAGCAGGGGAGGCAAAGGGATGTGGGTAAGGGACCACAGCAAGACCTGGCTGACACTGCCTGCTCCTCTCTCCTCAGAGCAGGGCTCCAGCAGTGCCCCAGCTCTGGAGCCYATCGGGTCCCTCCTCACCATCTTCAGTGGGGGCAGCACAAAGCCACTCTCCTTTCCATCCACACTCAACAGTTTCTTCTCTGGGCCAAGAAAAGCACCAGCTTGTGATCTCAGCACTCAGTTCAGCCTGACTTTAAGGTTTTAGGGGTTTTTTTTGTTTGTTTGATTTTGGTTTTTTTTTTAAATTTCCAACAAATGTTGTGCTTTCAAGTCACCAGGAGGTGGTTGGTTACCTCTGGATTTCTGGCAATGTAATCTCCATCTTGTGTACCACATACTTTTTTCTCTCTTTTRTCCCTATTTTGTTCTTTTCCAGGCTTGCACTGAAGGAAGGAGGCAGGGGGGTGCTGCTCCAGCCTTCTGCAGGTGCATTTGTGAATGCAAAACATTTCTGCCATGGCAAGAGCAGAGTAAATGCTGCTGTGAGCTCCCAGCAGGGAATCCTCCAAACAACACCAGCTCTTCCTTTCCCCTGAGGACAATTTCTCACTGCCAGGCTGCAGCTGTGCTCAGCCCCAGAAAAGAAGGCCAAACATTGCATGCARAGGGATGTACTGCATCCTACACCTTGTGCTGCCATAAACTAATGCTGCATCAAACTAGGAAATACTGATACCAAGCAGTAACATACTGCTAATCATTTTATTCTTATTGCACAACATTTTGCCTTTCTAAAAGGTCATGAAACACTGCTTCTCAAAATTCATTTATTGCTGGTCTTTTTTCTTCTGGATGGGAACACAGGTGCCACCCACATTCCTTCCCTGACGTGCTTTAACACCAATAATTCTGCCCTTCAGCAGAGATGAGGTGCAGGGCTGCAAGGCCACCCAAATCAGGGTGAGGAGAAGTCATTACTGCCATTCTGTCCTGTTGGTACTGCAGGGGGGCAAAGGGGAAAGATAAGCCTGTGTCCARTCAGGAGTAGCACCAAATGTTCCCAGTTTTTCACTGTTCAGCGAAAGTTTCTTTCCAAAAGTCTTTCTGATAAGTGACTGTGCTCACACAGAGTGATGTAACTTGCAAACAGCTCTCCTATCCTCAGCTTACTTAGCCCAAAACATCTCTGGTCAATGGCATAGCCCAGGGAMATCAATGGGAATACAAATTTTATCCCCTGAGAACTATGAATTGTCAACTGAGAATTAAAAGAGTGTCAAGTTGTGTTACTTGTTGCTTTCTTCTGCATACCCAGCTTCAGTAAGACTGGAGCCCAGTGGCAGGAAAAGCTGGAAAAATACAGCAGCGCTAATAGATCTGGAGGAGGCTAAGACTGAATTTAGAGAGGCTGAAATAGTTCACAGAAGTGACCCTGTGTGGGGAGGATGTACCAGTCAGAGATGGGATCGGAGGAAAGCCAACTCCAGCAAATTCCAGGAAAGAAATTCCCATTTCCCATCAGGCAGCACGAGCCCAACAACCTTGGACACATCAGTTCTCCAACTTTCTGTTTGGCACAATTATCTCCCCAGCAGGCAGTAAATCCAGTGAGCTGGGGCTGGTAAGTTATTTATTTGRTTTTAATATTGTCTCCCTGCCAGGCAGAAGAGCTCTGGCTGCAGGTTTCACAGAGGAGCTCACTGCAAACAGGGAAGGCCTTGCAATATTCCATTTTTAAACRAGTTTATAGTGTTCTGGATGTATTATTTTCATAACTACTGTTTTCTTAACTGAAAGGCAAATAACTTAGTGGCTTAGTTCCCACACTAACACATGGCTGCCTGACTGACCCACAGAGTTTATCTAACTCTTTTTTTTTTCATTTCCTGGTGTGTCAAGTGGTTTCCTGCAGACCTCAGACCYGAGTCCTGCTGCCTGCTTGGATTAGTTACCCCACAGCAATCCAAAGAAAACAAGATCCTCAAGCACCATCCCTCAGTGGTCAGAAAGAAGGCAGAGAGAGATGAGCTCTGCAAGGTCCCTTCCCTGCCCAGGGCTATGCTGGGGCTTGTAGCCAAAATCACAGGAATTAACCCCAAGCTGTGACACCACCCCAAGTTTCCAGTTGTGCCAGAGGAGCAGACAATTTTGCCAGACTTGAGAAAGGCAAGTCTGTCTCCTGCCTGCTGTGCCAGGGCCAGGGCACACACCAGGAGGCACAGGAGGAGCATCCCCCATGCCCCAGAGCAGGGGTTGTTTTTGCCTGGGGCTGGGCACAGCACAGAGCAGCAGCTCCCCAAGGTGAGAATCCTTCCCTGAGCCCCACCTCCAGCAGGTCTGGCCCTGGGAGCAGTGGCACTGTCTGATCCCTGGTATGGACAGCAAGTTTGTGGTGATGTGCAGATCTCTCTTGGTCACAGAGCCACTTGCTGCACCCTGAGCTCTTGATCCAAAGGCAGGGTGAAGGAAGGAAAGGACCAGATGCCTAATCTGAAGCACTGTATAGAAATCCTCATATTTGATCAAATGTTCCCTCCCTCTGAAAATCATGATTACTTATTAAGTCATTTTATGTGTCCTGGAGCTGTGTGCTGCTGCCAGACATTGGAGGAGTGCAGTTACATGAGAAGGTCAATMCAACACCAAGGTCCAATACCTTGACTTCCTAGGGTCTTCTACTAAAAAAGTGAAAACAGCACAGAGCTTCAAGGACCTCTGTTAAAACAAAAAGCTGTCTGCCAGCTCAGGGAAGGGAGAACTCCAGCACATCCTCTCTTTCTCAGCGCAGAAACATTCTTGCTGAATTATGGGACAGTAGCCATAGAGGAATTTAGTTGGAAAGAGGGCTCCATAACAAACAAACACTGAAAGTTTTAAGTTACAGACTTGCAAGGACAGGATACCAAAAAAATTCCTCATTGACATTAAATGTAGTCCATGTTATCATGTTAACTGATTGGAAAAAAAGAATAAATAAATAAAAAAAGAAAAAGATAAATAATAGTTACATATTTGGATTTTCAAAGAAATTGTAACCACAAAGGAAACCTGCACCAATGAAGCAACTTAGTTATTAAAGCTTGCAGTACATGGAATTCTTCCACACACATATGGGAAAAATTCCTGTCAGAGAAAAGAAGCTCATTAAATCCCTCTGGGGATTTTCACTTTCTCTTGGCTGCTTCTGCTGCTTGGATAAACCATTTTCCCACTTTCTCCCAGCAGCATCCTGGAAATCTCCAGACAAAGCCAAGCTGAACTGATTGTTATGGTAAAGAAAAGACCAAAAATCTCTTAATCCAAGGGTGAGATTACATGCAGATGTCACAAACACATCTAAAGCTGTGCTTTGTCATTGCTCAGAACRCTTCCTCTCCCCTCTGGCACAACCACACAACACTGCAGACTTTGGAGAAAGCTGTTGGGAGGAGACCTTCCTGTCTGGCCCTGGCCACACACCCCTGGACAGCCACCAGCTGACAGAAACAACAGCTGAGACACAAGGGGAGAAGATTTAATCAGACCTTTCCAATCTGAAAGGCAGTAGGTGGCCCATGGCTGATGGTGTATTAGCCCAAGAAGCTGAAAACATCCATCTTTCAGATTAATATTTAATTTCTGGTAGATGTGATCCTTTAATATCAAATAATCTCTTTGCTAACACTTTCTGCCATCTTTGGAAATACCACAGGTGCTTGTGTTCCTGGAGCATCTTTAGTGAATATGAGGGGTGCAGCTACAGCTGGGAGAGCACAAATCCCTACCTGCAGCTGGTGACATCCAGCCTGGTGACAGTGTGCAGCAGGCAGGTAAAAAAGAGCCCTGGGCACTGACCAGCACAGCCAACAGCCAGGACTGCACAGATAGAGTTTAAAGAGTTTCTTCTAGAAGCAGGATATAAGAGAGGGTTCAACAACACAGCCCTAAATCAAAGGGCATGGTGACTGCACAATGCCTCAAGGAAAAAGAAAGGAGAAAAAGCTGTGGAAACCTTGAGGAAAATGGAAGAAAAGGGCAACAACTCATGGGAAGAGATGTGGGAGAAATGAGACCTACAGGAAGAAAAGCATCATTATTATTCACCCAGTGCTTMAATCTGGGAGACCTTAAAGCCCCTTTGCTGCCACCCTGGTCCAACAACTACAGCTCCCTTGGGACCCTGATTAGCTCAGCAGGAGCACAGTGACAAACCCAGAATTGATCCACAGCCTGTGATCCAGCTGAATAGCTCATAMTGCTGCCTCTTGCTTATAAAGATGCTTTCACTTCAAAGGAAACGTACAAAATTACATGGTCATTAGCAGGGACGTGCATAATGCAATGTGGGACAATGAAAAGCTCCAGCTTTGGTGTCAAAATGGATTAAGGGCTCACAGTAATGCAACCCATTAGAGCCTTTTATTTAACATAAAGAAGATAAGTGCCTTTTAGGATGCTGAGAGATTCATGCCTGAGCTTAAATTAGAGTGGGACAAACACTCTGCTGGTAMGAACCAGCCCGTCCCTCTTGCTGCAGAATCACATCAATTTTGCATGAGGGGGTGACAAAYAACTTTTTTTAGTATTATGGAGTGGCTGTGCAATTATTTAAGATGTGGCTGTTTTATGAGCAYGGCATCAATCTGCCCAGTGAGGAGTGCTTGCAGAACCAGATGGTGAAAGTTTGCAGTGTGAACACATTGCTCTAATTCTTAGGGAAAAAAAGTGGGAAGGTAATAGAAATGAAACCAATTAAGGATCCATCACATAGGATGGCTTGTCTRTATCAAGTATCTCAGCTGTGACTCATATAGGCTTCAAGTCTGGTTCTGCCAGTGTCTGTTAAATACCAAAACTAAAGAATATTTTTAAAAAAAATTGAAAGTGATGTTCTTTGCAAATTAAAATAATACTTTATGGATACAGACAGTCACATCCCACACCAATGAATCTTAGGCCTCTCTTTGTCCTTCTCCCTGCTGCTCTCACCCTGCACTGGTTTTGGCAGGTCCTGGGTAGGACCTGTGCAAAAAATTCAGTGGGCTAAAGATCTGCCACCAGGGCTGGAAATCTGCTCTGAGGACAGGTTTAATTCCTGTTCACTTTAGCCACACCAGTACTTCTCAAGAGTGGCCACCTGGATTCCTGCTGCCCCACATCTCAGAGGTGAAAATTTTGGTGACTCTTGAGCTCTTGTGGAGCTCCATCAGCTAGAGAGGGAACCTCAGAGTCTCAGATTAGAGAATTAACTTCCAAACACCCATTTGTGAGATGAATCCCACTCTAAGGGGACTGAGASAAATCTCATGTAAATCCAGTCATGTGGGCAAAATACATTATCCTATTCCCAGGCTAGTTCCATAATGAAGTTCTCCAGTACCATCATTCAATACTATCCATCAGTATTATTACTTTTTAGATTTAAATTTGGCCTTTATTTCATGACAAGTATTTCCTGAATTTCAGGCAAAACTTCTTTGGAGGGTATGTTCAAAGCCAATATGCCAATTGCAACCTAGATTTTTTAGCTGCTGTCAGCTGCATTTTCTGAACACTTTTAAAAAGAAAATAAGAACCATTTGTCACTCCCAGTAAGTTAAAACACAATAACAACACTTCAAGGAGGTTCTTTCTGGATTACCCTGGTTTTAGATGAAACCCTTTTGATGGCTGTCAGCAATTCCCAAGTTTCAGTGGTGCCCTTGGGTAGCTCATCAGGGAAATGGCACACTCACCCCTTTGTGATGGAACATGTGGCCATCCACATACACCTTGTAGGTCTCCACCCCCAGCTCCTTTGCCAGTCGGAGGATCCGGTTTTGGGTGGGTCCCACGTAGGCTCCACCAACATCCACATAATTCACTTTATCATTCTGTGAAAAAGAGTACAGGAGTCAGAGGCTGTGCAGGAAGCTCCTCAGTACAAGCACCCAGAAGCAGAAGGAATGACTCCATGCTGGATGTGCATGGAATGTGTGAGTGTGATATTCGGGAGGAATTTGTTAATGGGAGAGGTTGTCAGGCATTGAAGTGGGCTGCATGGGGAGGTGGTGGAGTCACCTGATGGAGATGTTCAAGCAATTCACATTGCTTTCCTTGTCATTGCAAAACATTTCTGCAGCTGAAACCATCTCCATTATCAAGGCTCCCTAGAAACCTGCTYAGACTTAATGCTGCAGGTGCTGAGCACTGCACTGCAGTTTTCCAGGAGATCAATCTCCTTCCCAGCACTGCACACCCTGGCTCCAGCCTGCTGCTGTCTGGGCAGGGACATGCCTGCCATGAAAGGTGCCCTGTGCACCCCTCAGAGCAGCACCCCACTCACTTGGGAAGTGGGAAGAAAGCAGAAGGTTTCAGGGATGCACACTATTACAGCAGGCTGATCTCCCAGATCAGTAACTCTTTTGAACACTGTTTATAGTGAGTATTTTAAGCCTGGCATTCTCAGTGCCACAGAATGATGGTGTTTATGCTCCATGCTTCACACACAATGATTTCTGATGGAACACCACTGTTTATCTCTGGTTCCCCAGCAATGGTATGATTTACACCTCCCTCAATTCCAGAGTGAGAAGCAGAGGTAATGTCTGTATTACATTACCCTGCACCACAAGTGACTCTTCATTTCTTTCTTTCTTTTTTTTTAAAGACATTTTAAAACATATGTCTGAGCCATAATGATGCCTGCTCCTGCTCAAGCTGCTTCTTACAGGTCCCTAAGTTATCATGCCTGTTACAGTATGCAGAGAGATGGGAAAGAGAGGGGAAGTGCTCTGACACTCATGGTCCCAGATGATGGTTTTCAGCACATTATTGAAGTCTGGGTAGGCAATATTCATTTTTCCCTTGTCTACTAAGCCAGTCACTGCACCTCAGAAGGCAGTCAGGTTGGCCAAGCAGGAATTCTCCTTGGTGAGCACATGCTGACTGCTGACTTTTGGCTTAGTTGCTCTGTCACCTTCTAAGAGATTGAGCTGAAACTGTAGCTCCCTGGATCAAAATAATTGTAGTTCCCTGGGTCAAAATAATAGGAATGGCACCTGTCCCATCACAGACCAGCACAAGTGAGAGTGCACAGCTCATGAAGCACTTACCCTGATAGTGAATGTCCTTCCTCCAACTCTGTCCCGGGCCTCAAGCACCACCACGCTGACCCCAGCCTCAGACAGCAATTTGGCAGCTGACAAACCTATCAGAAAGAGAGAAAARTGCATTAAAGCAAGTGGCAGCAATCAACCACAGTGATGGTCAACAACTGAGCCAAAGCTTCACGGTCAGATATTTCAACAGACTGTTCTCCAAAATCCCTGAGAGATGTCAGGAACTCTGCTGGTATCTCACCACAGAACTCATGTGGCTGCTGGTCAGGTGCATGTTATAACCACTCACAGCAGGCACAGACTGAAGTTTCCTCCCTGGGTTGGCATTTTGGCCTTTTAAAAGCAGCAAAATTTCATTTATTAAGGTAAAGACACACATGTCACTGTTGATTTGTGCAGCCTATGGAAAAGGCAGCACCCAGCTTGGGGGCCCTGCAGTGCTCCAGTGACACCAATAATGCTCCTCTCCCACATCAGCTCTTTGCCCCTCTGCTCTCCCTTGTCCTCATTCACATGCAGAAGGAAAATCTGCCTCACTGTCAGGATTCATTCCCAGCAATGGAGTTTGACCATGACAATCAAACAGGCTGCATGCAGACACTTTATAAAAGGAATTATGGTCTCAGCAAAAATCATCTAATTATGGGACTTTGTGATGGAGCCACTAGAGACAGCTGAAAATTCGAGAGGACAGGAGACCTCTTTGCTTCTGACAGATGCGAGCTGAAATTGTAAAAAGCAATCATGAGTTGGAGAAATCAGATTATCCCCCTGCCCTGCAGGCCAATCTGGCACTGAAGCATTGTTTCTTTGGAGTTGTTTCCCCTCCTTAAGTACACGAAAGGCAGCCCTATTGATCAGAACTTCCAAGGTAGCCTGCAGGCAGGGSTAACAATATTACACTCATGTTTATTACACTACCTTGAAATGTGATTAAAATCAACTGTTTGTGAGCCTACAAAGAATGCATATCTGAAAAGACCAGGGGAGAGGAATCATTCTGGGAAGAGTTAAATTTACTCCTTTATTCTAAGGGCAATACAGAACTGACCATAAACTTCTACACATAGAATCTTTTAATGGGGAAGTGGAACATCATTTACTGGAAACTGGAACTGAGGAAGTTCAAATGCCTYACATAGGCAGAAATTATATATATAATTTTCATACTCATCTAAAAGTAGCTTTACACCCTTGCACCATATTCTTCAGATTGCTGCTGGAGCAGAAGTATACTTAATTCTTCCATCCATTTAATATTCTATTTTTTTTAATTGCAAGCCATTTTTCAGTGGAGTGAATCTCTTATAAATTGATCTGATTTAATTCAGTGTTAATAATTTTGTTGATAATTATTGTTGATAATTTTGTGGATAATTATTGTTGATAATTTTTTTCCTCCATGAAACTCTAGAAATTTTTTCCTAGCTAATTCTTTAATCCATTGGGTGATGCTTTCTCTTCCTCCCTAACATAAATGTAGAAGACACAAATCTATGATGTTGAAAACACAAACTGCAACATTTTCTTACAAATACAGAATTTTTTAACATGCAGAAAACTCAGATTTCAAAATATGCAGCGGGTTTTGTCACAAAAGAGTGGATATCCTACATGTATTTAAAAAAAGGCTGAATTCTCTATTCTGTGTAAATACCACTGGGTACTCAGAATGGTGGGTAATTCTTTTGTAAGMAAGTTTACTGTAGATATACATRAAGCCAAAAAATWGAACAYGAAGCCAAAAAAAGTTCAGCCTAGGTATGAAAAAAAAATTAAATGCAAATCTTTGGTGTCTAAGACCATAATTTCCTGGTGAATACAACACCTCCATTCCTGCCACAGTTGTTTAGGAAGAATAATGGTTACCTTGGACTGAGCTGGAAGTTAAGTTCACTACTGTATTGTAGCTTAATTATGGGATATATCCAAATAAGGAAGGGCTGCTAAAGGATGAGGAATGTGTTGTAAAGTGACTGGGGTTCTCCAACCTGTTAAAATGTACTTGCACTCCAGACTTACAGGTGGTTAAGTTTCATTATTGTTAACCCAAGGGTCATCTGAGAAACTGGTCCAAAATAAGAAAAAGGCTTTGAAGTTTCATAGACTGGGAACAGCAAGAAATAAACTGAGACAGCAATGGCTTATTGGGAGCTGGGAGAGGGCATGACTCACAAGTAAAAACAAYACAAAATATGTTTATTTAAGACTACTACTGCACATTTATTTGCTTAAAGCATGGGAACTATTTTATTTCAAAACAGAGGACTAGGAACAACAGCACACACAGAATCTCTGTGTCTCTATCTCTGCTGGACCCACCTCTTTAGCTCCATCCTGGTGAGACTGAAGTGCACCAGRTCCAGGTGCTTCCACAGCTTTGTCTGAAGCACCCCACAGTTTCATGAAGCCTCTGTGCTTTTTATACACAATCAACCTCTAAACTGACTGCATATTTACCCTTCATCTTCTCCATAACTTGACTTTTGTTGCTGTTCCAGTATCCTGGGCAAGACTGGACACCAGAGAAGTGACCATTTGACTGATGGGGTAAGAATGAGACCTTCTCCTTTCCTGCTCCTTGCCTCATCCCTGCCTGCTCAGCTCCCCTCAGGCTGCACGGAGCTCTCCTCACACTTCCTCTACAACATCTCCATCCCAGAGGACACCATGAGCTTCAGCACCTGCCAAGGAGCAGGGAAGAAACTGTGGRTGCCCCATCCCTGGAAGTGCTCCAGGCCAGGCTGGATGGGGCTTTGAGCAACCTGGTCYRGTGGGAGGTGYCCCTGCCCATGGCAGGGGGTGGAGTGAGATGGGCTTTRAGGTCCCTTCCAATCCCAACCATTCCTTACAGGCACAGGGTTCCAGGYCAATGGAGCTCAGAGCAGGCAATGGAAACACCCCAGTGCCTGTTGGAGTGACTCTGGTGCAGAGTCTGCTGTCACAGCTGAGCCTGTGGCTGTGTCACCTCCACCTCCTTCCAGTGCAGCCTTGAGATAGAGCTGGAAATGGCCCCAAATCACTGGGCAAACTCCTTCCAGACATCCCCCTAATTCCATGAATTAGAAACACACCACTCTGCCTCAGCAGGATGGAAGGAGCCTGCCAAAGCCATGCCTCMTCTGCAGGATCTGGCTGTGGAAATTCACTCATTGTTAAATGAGAACAAACAAGGAGAGGCATCCTCCAGGAGGGTTTCTATGGAAATCTCTCCAGCAGCTCCCCTCCTCTGAAGGTGCCATGCAGGAGAGCTCTGTTCCTATTGATTTGGCAGTGCTATTAAGGACTCAGAACTGCTGCTGCCACAGATCACACTGTGGCTGCTTTCATGCCAGAAAATTGTAATAATCCTACCACAAGCAAAGACCTKTGAAGTGCATCAAAACACTGGATATACAGGCAAAGGCAAAAAAAAAGGCAAAAACCAGCAAAAAAAAAAATTAAGATGAATTTAGTCCAGCCTGCAGACTACAGGACACACCCCATGACTGAAACACAAGGATGCTGAACAATACTGAATTTTGTAATACAACAAAACCCTCATAGGAAAGAAAAGTTCAACTCCACAGGGGTAGCAAACAACACTGGGACTTAAGAGACTTGAACTTGATTCTAGAGGAGTCCTGTAATGTGGAAAAGGGTTCCCTGTTTTGCAGGAAAGTGTTTATAAAAGTACATTTATGAGAATTACTCCAAGGTGCCTCAGTATTGGGGTTGATACAGGGCATATGAGCAGAGATGAGTTCTACAGCACAAATAGTGAGAGTTTAAAAAAAAGTTRCTTTATTGGAAATGTCCTAGTGATTGTACAGTAACAGTATAGAAAATTATTCTACTTTTCAAAATCTAGGCTCTGCAAAGACAGGAAATTCCTTCATAAAAACCTTATTAATCCACCCTGCTGTACATAGGGATAGCCATGTTGTGAGAAAGATGATTAMCTCATTACTGTAGTGTTCTAGCAGGCTTTAATTGAGGAAAAGGGGGGAATCTTCCTGTAAAATTGGGGGTTTTCCCAATCCTACATTTTTCTGATCTTGAGTGGGGAAATAATTTTAAGACTTTTTTGCTCCTTTTTCTAATACACATCAGTAAAATAAGGGAATTGGCAATATATCACCATTAAAGTTCCAATGTAATGGCATTCTAATGCTATGATTATTTTTACTGTTTCATGGATGGAAAGCCTAACTTTTTCTAAATACTATTGAGTAATTAAACCTGGCAATGACCAAATTAAAATCAGCTCCCATTTTTCCAGCTAGTAATCTCTTTGGCAAGTAAAAATAAATCTGTCAATGAGAGATWTAAAAGATTTCTGCCATGACCATAGGGTAAAATCTCCCCTCCTCACCTCTATATTCTCCTCCTGCAACCCTGATTACCTTTTCATTGGAATTTTTGTGTACATCACAGCATGTATTTGAGTTTTAAAATACAGCTAAAATGTGCTCACTTACATCAGATTGAGCACAGAAGCCACTAATGGGTTACAACACACAGAAAGCTGAGAATGAAAGAATTATTTCCTTTCACTAAGGACTTGAAGATTTTTAAATTGCCACTGAAAATATTTAAAAAAACGAAAAAACAACAATGCTATTAATTCAGTAACAGCATCTTAAATCCACACAAAATATCAAGAATGCACAGTGTGGATTACAAGTCTACATTTATTTCTACTTCAGTGTTTCCTAATACTAAAAGATCACTAGTTTTCTGCTTATAAAAAAACCCATGTTTTATCTTGCTATACTTTATTCACATCCCTTCTTGTAGAACACTTGGAACTGGAGAGAGATTGAGTTTATGTATTTTGTCATTTTCAGGGAAATGTATTTAATTTCTTTGTCATCAGTATTTTTTCCCTTCTAGGGGGAAAAAAAATCCACTTGATTCAGCAAAGATCTTAACCAAAAGAGAATAAATATTTTCCATAACAGAGTACATTGTCCAAATGAGACCAAGCCACTCACTGGTCACAATGGCACCACTGTCTAAATGTTTTCTACAGATGCAAGCCTTGTTCTGAAGGGCACAAAGACAGTTTCTCATGGACACTGTTAACAGAAACACAGTGGGCAGGAGGAGGGAATTCTGTTGCAAGGATGAATCCACTCCTCTGCACACACCCACTGGGATTTTCATGTCCACAGCTTCTTGCAGTAAACATTCCTTCCCCAAAGTAATGCCCTCCCCCAAAACAAAGGCAGAAAAAAGTTAAGGAGTAAAAGCACAGGGTTGGAGATGAGGCATCTTTCCTCCCATTACGTATTRAAATGAGCAGTTAAATGATGACAGTTTGATACCACCTAGCAATGGAAACCACCAAGATAATGACACACATTTTATGACTACTGACAATTTTTTTAGTCAGTGTTGTGCAGAATAAATTCCTGTTACCTAAAATGGTGGCCTTTAACTGAAAAAGTAAGTGAAAAACTATTGCTGCTGAATTATGATCAGTGCCATCACCATGAATACCAATAACATCAGTGCTGGCATTCCCAGAAATCACATCACGCCTGTCCCATGCCTGGTTTTGTTATGTTTGGGTATTTTTAGGGATCTTTCCTAACTACTTGGCYATTTCTTGTGCTTGTTGGGGAAAATAACACTCATAGGATTGCAGCATCAAAACAGCAGAACACATGATGAAAAAGGAGGCAAATGGAAATTGGTATTTCTGTTTATTTGCAATTCTTGTATAAAGCATCCATTACTCTTTGTATGGGGCTCTGGCAGTTCTGTTTCTGCTGTAAATTTTTGTCATAMTGACAGTCAGCTTGCTAGCAATACATTGGGAATTCAGAGCTCTGTGAAACATTGTTATTTA
>CADDXX010000842.1:118227-159137 GCA_902810485.1 Alauda arvensis
GGAAGGAAGGAAGGAAGGAAGGAAGGAAGGAAGGAAGGAAGGAAGGAAGGAAGGAAGGAAGGAAGGAAGGAAGGAAGGAAGGAAGGAAGGAAGGAGATGGAATGCAGCACAGGACAAAGGCAAAGCAATAAACAGAGAACACATTTTATGAATAAATATTGCATTCCTATAGGTCAAATTCCAGGTAAATACAGAATTAACATTAGGGGGGAAAATATTTAAAACTGCTCCAGACTTACACAGGTCGGACAGATTCTCTCTCMCACCAACAACTGTGTGTTTGACAGTTTATCTGACACCCCCACCCACCAGCAGCTTGGCYTGCTGTCAAAACAAACAGGGCAGTTTACAACAGAAGTTGTGCTGCCAGGATGGCAGGCAAGGAAAATCTGCATTTGCTCCTAATTCAGTCTTTCMCTGAGAGCCCAGAGCCAAGGCGTAGGTAGCTCGAGGGGTGAGGCTGTCGATCACACACTGTGGAGCTGGAGATGCCAGCACAGGGTGAAAAACAAAAAAAAATCTCAATAATTTATCATATGTTTTATTTCCATATAAACACTAATCACTACTATTTTTACATCCCAGTTTTTCCTACAGTTCGTGGCCCTTGGACTCCTCTGTAAGTGCAGCAGAAAACAGTGCTGTTTSCTGCACATGGCTGGGAAATCTCAGCTTTGTTTTCTAGAACCACGCAGTCTCCTTGGTTCCAGATAAGAGCAAACAGCTTTTTCTGATTTAAATAAGAATAAATAAGAACTATCCATGTCAGTGAATTACAGTCTAAAGGGTAAGATTCAATTATGTCTGCTCTTCCCTTGTGTTTTGTACTTGCAACACAATGTGCTGAAATTTCTTTCAAAAGACATTTGCATGCGAGTTTTTTTGGACTTCTCTGCTTCTGGACCTGTTTCTCCATATCTGCTGCCTCTCTGGTTTGCATTATGTAGACAAACATTATTAATTCTCCATGCMATTTTCTGATAAACTTGGCTTCCACAGGAGTTGAGGCTGGCACATGAATATACTCCCATGAAAAATGTTAAGATATTTTGTTTGTATTCTTTTTTTTTTTCCCTTTTCAAACTTGGAACTACTTAAGCTTGAATTTTCAGGGTGTGGTATTTTTATGACTCTTTTCTGCTGGAAAACCTTGGTCAAAATTGACTGGCTATTTCTAAATGTCTAGGGAAAACAAAATTCTTTGATTTTGAAAAATCATGCATTTTTTTAACTCTTGTTTTGGAAGTTGCAGCAGCAGTAACTTGAAATTTGGCAGGGAGGTAACCTTGGAGTCAACAYAGCACATTTTGTAATCCATGTGAAAACACACCCCAATAAGGTCAGTTAGAAAGTTCTGAGAAATTACAGGTCACAGCAGTCATTTTTGAGATCTGACAAGCTGAAATATCTGAGGTTTCTGTCAAAACTCTCTGAGCACTCARTGCTGTCCCRTTGTTAATGAGCAGTGCCTGAGGAGTGACTGAGACCCTCCTTACAACATTTTGTGCCACCAGCTTGCTGGGTTTCAGCAAACACACAAACAAGTAAAAATCAATCAAGTCAAAATCAATCCAAAACAACACTCTTCAGTTCAGTAGAAAATGTTATAAATAGAAAATGGGAGCAATATTCAAGCCATATAAATAAAAAAAACTCCTTGTGGGAATGGGGAAAGTCTTTAACTTCAGGCACCAGTTTATTTAATATGCTTGGGTATAAAATGTTGTAATTAGTATTAACTGTATTACAGGGGATGTTATCTATTCAGAGTGACACAAATGTGTGCCTGGGGCTTTTACTGGCCACAATCCATATTTTTTAACATGCAAGCCCAAGTGGCAAGAGGAATCTCCCCCAGCCTCTGCAGCTCCCTCTTTGTTGGGGTCCAAAGGCACTTGTTGATGCAGCCTGGGCACTTTGAGTGGRATTCCAAGGGGTACAGCAGGAAAAATCTCACAGGTAAAAGCCACCCAAGCAGAAATTTCTCCCAAAAGGTTTTTCTTCCAAAAGCACTCTTTGCAGAAGCTCCCTGCACCCCTGGACTGCAGTTCCCTGAGTGGATTCTGTGTGCCTGGAATGACCACACTGTGCTGTGCATGCAGAGCCAGGAGCATGGGTGAGTACATTTTGGCATTGCTCAGGAGTGGCCTCTCAGGACCCTGCTTTGCTTTGAGGAATAGACAAGCTGCCTGCCAGGATTTGGGCTTCATTTCACAAATACTGGACAAATATTTTTAAAAGCCACAGCATCACTGCTGGGAAGTTCACACTTAATAGAACAAGCACCTTGCTTTTACCTTATACAGATTTCACGTATTTCTAATGAAGAGTAGTTTATCCCTGAGTTTCCTACCCTTTCCTGCAAGCACCAGGCAGTGAGTATTTAAAATGCAGTAGAAGGAGAGGAGACAGAAATCTCACCAGATGAGTCAACTGCAAATTCAATTTCAGAGATACAAACAGCAAGTCCAGACTGGAGTCAGAGAGATGTTGAGGGGAAATCCTGTCCATACTGGAGCATGATTTACTGTGTATTCCACCAGAAGCAGAGCTCTGGATACAGATTACATTTTTTTTTTTTATACAGACCAGAGAGCAGCACTGTCTAATCTCTTGCAGAACTGAGGTGTAGGTATATTGGTACAGGAATGGCAGTGACAGAGAAGCTATGAAAACAGCAAAACAGACCAGAGGCTGATCAGAGTTAATCCCCAGCTATGAATGGCAGTGTAAAGATGGATTAATTATTAAATAAGGCATTTATTGTCTATTTTTCAATGGCTGTTTTCTTAAAACTATGCCTGTTCTAATTTGCAACAGGAAATACCAATTTTTGTGGCACCAGCATGGGGTTTCCATTGGCATGAAAAATGTTCCTGTACCCCAGGAGTGCTGTGACATGTTTATTTGYCTTCCTCATCCCACCAACAAATTCTCAAGGACTGAGAGCACCGTGAAATTTTCTGCTTGGCTCCATTTCAATCCCCACACCGGGTTTTGGTCCAAGGCATAGGTGTTACAAAGTAACTTCGTGTTTTTGTACTGGTGAGGCAAGATGCCACTTGGAAATGCTCAAGGCATTTTCTGAAATGCTGCAACAGGTTGGGGACCTGCAGGAGCGAGCACCCTGAAGGGAGCAAGAGCTTCTCAGAGCTCTAAAAAACATATTAAGAGGATGTCACCATCAGCTGCACACAGGATGGGTGGTAATTCCCTAAGGACACTGTGTGCATYACAGGAACTCTAAGGATGGAGACCAAATGTCTCATTCCAGCAGGAAAATTACCAGGCATCTGGTAAAACTAAAAAGCAAGGAAATCTAGGTCCACTCCCTTTCTGTTTAGTGATGCTACAGATTATTAGCATGTTTAAGTATTCAGAAATAATTATTTAAACAATTACTTCTAGTGAATGAAATAACATATTTAACATATTTATGTAAACCATTCTCTGTTTTACACATTAATTCACTGCAGGTTACACCAAAGGAAAGCTTCCTGACTCCTTCTCAATACCAATAAAACCTAACTTTACCCACACCAATAATGGCTGCARTATCACTGACGTCAAACAGACACAAAAYTCACCTTTTCTGAATCATTAATGAAGTGAGGATGCTTGAAAACTGAGACCTGGCCAAAGCTGCCAACACAAAATTGACCTGAGGGACAACYTAAACACCAATTTTCTCCAACACAGCAACATTCTCATTGTAGGTAACATAATTAATCAACAGGGGTTATTTTAAGCACAGGGGCCATGGTGCAATTGCTGGTGTCAAAGCAGATTTGAAGAGTATTTTGGGAAGTGTTGCCTGGTGAAGTGTGAGGAGTCCATGGCACTTGTGGAATCGGGCTGCCTCTAGAGCAGCTCTTCCCACAGCAACAAAACCTAACCTAGAGATACTCCCAGATGTTTATTCTGCTTCATTTCCCCAAACAAAACAACTGCCACCGCTGCGTGGGCAACTTAAAAAAAAACCCACGTCAAAACACCATCTTTGTGGGGCAGCACCATCCGCAGCGTGTACCCGCGTGTCCCTGCCTTGTCCCGCACCTGCGGGCGCTGCCAAGCGSCTTCACCTCCAGCCTCCCTGCGGAACAGCACCGAGAGCAACCCAAGGCAAGGAGCAGCGGTTTGTTCCTAACACAGCCCCGGGGATCATCTCCGCTCTCCCTCCCCAAGAGCACCTGCACCCCCAGGGTCCTGGATATTGTCAACCCAAGGCAAGGAGCAGCGGTTTGTCCCTCACACAGCCCCGGGGATCATCTCCCCTCTCCCTCCCCAAGAGCACCTGCACCCCCAGGGTCCTGGATATTGTCAACCCAAGGCAAGGAGCAGCGATTTGTCCCTAACACAGCCCCGGGGATCATTTCCCCTCTCCTTCCCCGAGCACACCCGCACCCCCGTGGCCCTGGCGCTTGTCCCTCGCCACCGCCACGCCACCGCCCGGCCCCGCCGCCGCAGGACGCGCTCCGGGAGCGCTCCCGGCGGGATGTCCCGGGGGAGGCCGCGCCCCGTTCCGCCTGACCCACCTGAGATGCCGGCCCCGATCACCACCACGTCGTATTTCTCGGCCATGGCGCTGTGCCGGCTCCGGCCGCGGCTCCGTCCCGGCCCCGCTCTCGGACAGCGCCGTCCCGCCCGCCCCGGCCCCGCCCCTGGGCGTGGCCTCACCGCAATTCAACCAATGGGCGCCGTCAGGGGGCGGGGCCTCATCTGACCACGCCCTCCCCGGTGCTCGCTGCGCGGCCCGACGGGGCGGGGGATGCTCGGGAACACCGGGAATATCGGGAACACCGGGAATATCGGGAACACCGAGAACATCGGGAACATCGGGAATGTCGGGAACACCGGCAATATCAGGAACACCGAGAACACCGGGAGCACCGGGAATGCCGCATCCCGGGGCGCGCATCGCTGCCGGCTCCGTGCCGCACCACGCCGGGGGGATGCAGGCGGGCGGTACAAGATGAACCAGCCAGCGCTCGCTTAACCCCGTGCCTAAACCCCGCAGTGACCGCGGGGGAGGAGGAGATCCATGGAGCCAGAGGTTATGGCAGCCTGCCAGCCCTCACCTCCTATTAGAATCAAGCCGTGCTTGATCCATGAGCCAGGGAACAAGGGGTTAACCTTTCCAAGGATGTATCTTCCCAAAGATAATGCCTGAAATAATGATTGGTTGTCAAAAKTCCGTTTGTACTTAGCTGCTATTACTGCTCTGGAATAAATGATGGTTGTGATATTCATTGCCACGCGTTTTACAGCCCATACAGGTTTTATTACCAAAGTGTAAATGTCATCTCTGTGGAGTGGAAAAAAGAGAGCCCGTCCATCCCCTTCCAAGTAAGCACAGGAAATATTTACAGTCCACAAAATCACAGGAAATCCTAACACTGTTTCATGTTAAATATTGGTGTAAGTTCTGAGAGTTGCCCGATTCTGCAGTCATATTCCATGTGTGGGTATGACCAATTCATCCAATGAAACTGCCATACTTTTTGGCTGGTGTTCTTGGAAATGAGTCTGTTTTCTCTTCTTTAGGGAAAATATAGGACCTTTGGTTTTTGTTAGTTGTGCCAAGTGAGTGAGATGTAAACCTGTTGTGTGAACCAGAGGAGGGCCTCTGGTTCACACAACAAATATTTGAAGCGCCTCTCCTGTGAGGAATTTTACAGTGAGGGTTCTTAGGATTCCAACAAGGAACATCTGAAAGATGTGCTTGTTCAGCCTGGAGAAGAAAAGCCTCTAGAGTGATCCTACTGAGGCCTTTCAGTACTTAAGAAGGGTACTATGAGAAAGATGAGGACAGACTTTTTAGCAAGGTCTGTTACAATAGGCCAAGGAATAACAGGTTTTGACTAAAAGAGAGCTGATTTAGGTTTGCTATCAAGCAGAATTTTTTTACAATGAGGGTGGTGAAACACTGTAACAGGTTGCTCAGAGAGGTAAAGGTTACACATCCCTGCAAACACTCAAGGTCAGGTTGCTCCCAGCAGGGTGGTCCAGTTGAAAATGTCCCTGCTTGTTGCAGGGTGAGTGGACTGGCTGAGCTTTAAAGGTCCCTTCCCACCCAAACCATTCTGTGGTTCTGTGACAGCAGCGACTGAATGCAGAAACATCCATAAATCACTAAGCAACAGTGCGGGAGACAGAACAATGGATCTTCTTCACCAATAAGAACAGGTACTTTACAAAGTGCCGAGCTCAGTAAGTGTGTTGCAATATCTGCAGCCACTGTAGCAAGGCAGAACAACAGATCCCTGCTGCTCTGGGGGATGATCAGCAGGCACACAGCTCATTATCACTGCGATTGCTGCTGCTCCTTGCCAGGGTAAAGGGAGCACAACAGACCAAGACCAAGGCTCTGAGAGTGGTGTGGATTCTGGAACAGAAAAACGGATGTACCAACACCCCCTTCGTGCTCAACAGGGAAAAAAGTCTCTGTTTCTTGAGGGAGATAAGGACACCCGCTCCCACAGTTCTGCTGGCTCCCGTGGGCAGGTCACAGGGAATCTGACAAATAAAAAGCTTCACCAAGGGGCACCTCCCTCATCATTCAGAGGCCAAGTTYGGAGGAAAGACACAAAAACATCCTTTGTGATAACAGCAGGAAGCTTGTGTGGCTCTAGATAACTTGCTGATAGATAAGCTTGCCAACAAATCTCCAGTGCTAMAGGAGCCCTAAGAGTTTTGTTAAAGAGCAGTGGAGACTGAAGTTGTTCCACCTAGACCAGCTCTAATGATGAGAGGTGATATCCGAGTGTGAATCACACAAATTGTCGGCTCAACCATTGTAACAAAGACTGAAAAAATTCCTGAGGGGTTACCAAGGGTTACCTCAGCTCTGACAGATTCCAGAGCCTGTCAGAGCSATGCCTGTCAGAGCTGTGTGACTGCTTAGTCCTTGGCATCAATAAAAGCACTCACAATAATTCYCTCTCCTCTCAGACCTGCAGACATCTAGGATTTGGGAAAAAAACCCAACCCTGAAGCCTTGCTTGAGAACAATAGGAAAAATCCAAYTGACTTGCTGAAAATGCAAGAAGTAGGGGAAGAAGAAGGTGATGTGTGATATTGAGAGTGATCCTCCTCTTCTAAATGTGATGACCACATTTTAAAAAAAAGATTGGAAATGTGTCAGAAATCAACAGAAAATAAAGGGATGCCAAACCCTACGCTAAAGGAAATTCCAAGCAGATAAAATTTTATTTGGAAATAAATCAATTGTTGCTCAGACAGGAGAGCTGATTAGAAAGGAAATGCTCAGCAATGGGMCCTCTTTGTTATGCAGTATAAAAAGCAAGGGTACAACACAGAAGGATGAATATAGGAAGTTTCTGTTGCTGAAACCATTTCCTAGCAATCTCTCTAGTGGATTTATGTCTGCCTCAGTGATTGATTTGTAGCAATAATTTGCTGAGCCTGAAGAATGTGCATGATCATGAATGTGAAGGKAYAGAAAGTCACAGGCACAGAMTTTCRAATTTGCCAGGAAAAAACCACTGARAGTTGCTGAGAAATAAAGTGGAATATCAAGAACAAAGCTTTCACTTGAGATCAAATCTGTGTCAGAAACAACAAAAATTGTTGGGTAGCCCCAAGAATGAGCAAAAATGGATGAATTTGTTGATCAAAGAACAAGAAGAAAAATATYCAGTGGCATCACCAAGTCCTTTATTGTACTACCAGTGTTTTRCATTCAGTTTTGCCAGCTCCTTGGAGGAAGTCAAGTTCAGGTCATGCCATCAAGAGTCACAGTTAAGTGTTATTTTGTGKCTGCTCAATACCCCAAATGATGAGTAAAATCAGTCATAACTGTTGTGAAAGACATGGATATTTTGCATTTCTTCCTGATTTCAATGTTGCTGATCTTGCCAATGCATCCAAAAATTAGAACACAAAYRCARGGGAWMTCTCTAGCATTAAAATAAATCRGTTTTGTAAAAATAAAATATACATTATCTGTTGTACATATATCTTAATATATGTACAACATATATATTATCTGTTGTACAGGATTTTCAGTTATTTATTTGTTTTATGAGTGTATTTTGAAAGGTAAATAGAACCTAAGTGCTGTAAGTGAGGACTGCATTATCCCTAGAGGACTGATTGTCATTATCAAGGTCATAATTACCATCACTTAACAACCTCTAAAGTCATATAATTCTTGTATCTTAATGAYACCAACAGAGCTCCTCTAAAATACCCTAGAACCTGTCATCTTCAGTGGAACTGTCAGCTGAAATTTTTGCCATTAACTCATCATCTGTGTTGATTAGCACTCCACTCTGCAGGCACAAAGATGTGCAGAGCTTTCCAGGGAGCACCAGAGCCTTTTGCAAAGCCCAAATCGCAGAAATTTGCATTCGCACACATTTTAATTCTGGTAATTATAGGGTTAGCAGTCTGGGTTGCATCCAGCTGAAATGTGAAAAAATGTGAAAAAATGTGAAAAAAATGTGAAAAAAATGTGAAAAAATGTGAAAAAATGTGAAAAATAAATTCTTCCAGACATCAGACTCAGTAGTTCTGTTGGGAGACCTTCTGTGGGACATCAGGGCAAGTAGTATGGAGCAACTTCAGAGCTCACCTGTTGATACTCTATTTTCTAGAGAAAGAACAGTTTTCTATTTTGGAACAGTATCTTAGACTATCTTAGGCTAAATTTAGGGTCAACAGGTAATTTATACAGCTGATGATGTTTATAGACGGTGGTTTTCTTCCCCTTCTCCTCTCCCTGCCCAAGGACTTMATCAGTAATGGAGATCACAAAGTACAATGTAGCACATGGCATTTGGACAATGTTGCACACCATAAGTAGAAAAAAAAAGTTCTATAAAATGTTCCAGGCTTTAGAGTATTTTCCTCTGAAACAAATTCCAAACAATGGCAGATGATTGTCTTCAAGGGTTTTGTGCAAAAGGAAGGAGAGAAACGTGTATTCACTAACAGCAAGGAAGGGGTAAGCCATCCTCCTACCCAAGGCAGATCCAGGGATTTTGTTGTTTGCATTGAAGGATGGAAAAGCCATGAGCTCTGTGGGCTTCATGGTCTCACCACTCTCAGAGTGAACCCTTTTTTCCTTATATTGAGTTGGCACTGCCTGTGGCTCCAGGCTGTGCTTGTTGCCCCTGTTCCATCACAGGGTGCTCAGGGTACTTYTGTGCTTTGGAACTTCTCCTGCTGYGGGCATTTCAAGAATTAATAAAACCATGACACTGCAGAGTAGGTGTTGAAAGTAAAATACCATGATACCATGCTCTCAGTGAGTCATTTAGGGAATATTCCTGCAATCCCTTCACCTCTCTCTGGTCCCCCAAATAAAGAATTGTCTAGATCCACTGGAATGGTCCCAGCTGGGGATTCACAGATTGTTCAACATGTTGGCAAGAACTGGTTAGAATCAAACTGGTAAACTGTGGATGGCACTGTTGAGTATTAATCTTTGTTTTAATAGACTAGGATGTAAATTCTTAGTTTTTCACGATAATTTTCTTCCTTAGATGTGTATTCAAAACCATCTGAAARCCATCACCAGTCTGAGGTTGCAGAACAGTTTTCACTGGTATGAAAAATGGGTTTGTACACAAGGATGGCTGTGGCATATTTATTCATCAGTGTTTATTTTTRCTGGTGTGTTTTCAGCAGTCCCAGTGATCTCATGCTTCCTGACCAGCTCTTTTTCAGGCACTGTGCTGAACTCCAATCAATGAATAAACACCTTGAAGCAAATTATCATCACTCGTGGTTATTAGCATTTGGTTAGCTCATTTTGCTTTATAATCACAACCAGGAATCTTCTGATACACAAACAGAGACAACAAAAATTCACTGTCCAACCTCTCCTTGACCTGTTTTTCCCTCTCACTCATTTATAGAGCATCCCACAGACCTTGTGGTGCAGTGCTTGTCCTGAGTGCAGGACAGTGCCTGTGGCAGATGGAAGGGGATGAGGGGAGTGGGATGCTCTGAGTGAGCCCCCAGCACTGGCAGAGTTCCTGCCTGAGTGATGAGTGCCTGGTTGATGCAGGACCTCCACTCTCCTTCCCCTACACAGCTCCACAGCTCTCAGTTCCTCCACAGGATGCAGAAGGCATCGTTAAGCGACTGCACTGCATTTGAGGGCCTGGAAACTTTAAGCAGGRGTATAAATATTGAAAGGGGGGAGCCATGAAGACAGATCCAGGCTCTTCTTGGTGGTGCCAGGGACAGGAGGCAATGAAGAAAATTAAGAAGTTCCACCTGAAGATAAAGAAGAATTTCTTTCCTGTCCAAGCATTGGAACTGATTGTCCAGAGAAGGTGTGGAGTGTCCCTCACTGGAGCTATTCCAGACCCATCTGGACACAATCCTGTRCTGTGAGCTGTGGGATGACCCTGCTTGAGCAGAGGGGTTGGACCAGAGGATCCACTGTGATCCCTTCCAGCCTGACCCATCCTGTGATCCTGCAATGGAGAAAACAGACAACTGCATGTCAGGAGTTCTCTTAAAGCCGTGAAGAAAAGGTCAACTACTATCACTTCAGTGCCCCTAGGTAAATCTACTAGAATATATTTGAAACATTAAATCAGATTTCAAAGTGCTCCTCTACACCTGGAAACATCAAAAAAAAACCAAAACACAAGCTTGAGACTTGCTCCCTCAAGATCAGTGTCCTCAGCCACATGCAGTGAAACTTTCTGCTCCCCCAGAGAAACCTGTTGTGTACTCACTGGGTGAAGTTTTGCTACCTCGAGATGCCAAAAGATATTTTGGCTCTACAGAAATGTGGAATAAAATTTTAAGTACCTTTTAGCCACCAAGGAACTGGGTAAATGTTTTCTTTCTTCGCTAGGATAGCATCAATAATTTCACTTTGCAAAATATTTCCAACTCTTTGTTTCATTGTGTAGTACAAATGAATTAGGCATGTGAGGTATAAAAATTCAGAAGACAGTTTGAGAAGGAGACTGAATTACTTCATTCAAATGTTTAAAGTAACATGGTTGTGCAGTCTGACTAAAACATTTACTGATCTTTTAGCAGCATCAGACACTCCTGTTTGTGTGTCTCAGAACTCTCAAATAATTTTTAATGAAGAAAAGGTTTCCATTTTCTTCAAAATTTGACCAGCTTACTGATGAGCATTAGGCAGGCTTCATCAGTGGGTGAAATCCAGCACAAATCTCCAGGTACCAGAAGCCAGATGTGCCCAGACAGGGCTCACACAGAGAGGAGGCTGTTTGGTCCAGAGTGAGGAGAGTTTTCTTCCTGGTGCTAAAAGACACTAACATAATGCTCCAGGAAGCAGCAGGTGAAGTGAAATAAGTCCATTTTTTTCTCCAGGCTCAGCCTTCCCCACACACAGCCTCTCTGAAAGGAAAAAAAAAGATTTTTAGATGTCTGTACARTTTCATAGCTATTCAAGTTCCATTTCAGTGGCAACAACAGATTTCAGACCACCTCTTGACAAACATCTTCTGAAGGCAAAATGATCACAAAACATAATTTCTGCGTTTAAAAATGTACAATTCCTCTGTGTGGGAGTGGATTTTGTTGGTTTTTTTTTTTAAGATGTGAAAGAAGCATAGCTGCAGATACATCTCCTGCTAACAAAATAAGTAGAGATAATTCAAGTTAAAGTTAGCATGTGTGACTAAAAAATTATAACTGGTATAATGTTTTTAAATTATAAAACTGGATATAAGTTTAAGAAATCTCTTTTTTTAATCTCTTTGGTTGTCTATTTTTTGTCTTTAATTATGTGCATTAGTTCAAATGCCAGTGTCAAGACAGACATGAAGTCTTTCCCTATCTCTCGAATTTATCTTCATGACTCATTTGCCTTCAAAAGGAGTTTATTGTATTAACTGTGGGATGAAATACAGTCACTGACTGCAGTACTAAGGATTTTAAAAAATATGTATCTGTCTGTATTTGTTTCAAGTTAAAGAAGCCCTGAAATGTTTTCAAGATGCTTAAATTAAATAAAACATTCAGGAACTTCTGTTTGCCTGACTCTTTCAGCTCTGATATAACCTCCAGTATGAAGTCAGAAGGGGAGACCCCACAAGGGAGGTCTAGAAGGGCTCCAGGCACTCCTCAAACCTCTGGAACTCCTTCATCTCATCTTGATGGGGGGAAGACCTTGCTGGGCAGCACAGGTGGTGCTTCCAATCCTGTCCAAATAGCTGCCAGCAGATGTCTGCAAGGCTTTTGTCCAAAAGTCCTGGAAAGACCCCAAGAAGAGGCACAGGTTATAGCAATGAGCAGCCATGGCAGAGCTGCCTGAGCTCTGGAAATTGGGAGGGGTTTCTGTGTCACCTCTCCTGGACTCAGCCCCTCAGCAGAGCTTGGGTTTAACACTCACCCTGCACCTTTCAGGTCTCTGCCTGTCCCTGTGCACCAGAGTTACCTCCTGCTCTTTCTGAGGCCATGTTAAATTGACTTAATGCCATTCTCAGTTCAGCAGCTCCAGCTGATTTGCCCAGATTCCCTTTTCAGGTTTTGGACCCCAGATGAATGCAAKCTGACCTTTGGAGGGGAAGGGTTGTGTTGCACAATGTGTGACCCAGCCAGTGAATGGCACTTTATGTGAAGACCTGAACTTTGCTCATGTTGTTTAAAGCCCTTGAAGCAGATTTWTACTGTGCAGTGTCATTGCTGCTATCAAGTTTTCTCTGTGCCCTTCACCACCATGCCAGTATCAGATAATTTTTATGCATCAGGTTTTCAGATGAACTTTCMGTGGTATTAACTAAATGTCCCTTTAATTACCAGCTCCATAAAAGAGTGGCTTGTATAYAGCTCATGGATTGCTGGTATCATTTGAGGTTAGATCAAAGCCTGTATAAGAGATAACAACAATCTGAACATAATAGTACCTTTGGAGAGCAAGGAGTTGTTACAGATCACAAAGCCTGGCTGCAGCTTGAACAAGATTTTAGAAGCAGAGTTGCCATTATAGGCATATGGGGAGATGAGTGGAGATGATTAGTATAGACTATGAAATAGCAAAGAAGATTTGGCCTGGGAGAGTGAAAAAGCCTGGTAGAAACACCAGCAGGAATAAATAATCCACTTACAGCCATCAAACTCCAGCCAATAACAAAAAAAAAAGAACATCAAAAAGCTTTGCTATAACTAGATCAGAGAAATTTGTCATTCCCTCTCACTGTCTATCAGGTAAAACAACATTGGGAATCTACAGAAGCAGCCAAGAAGAAACAAAGGTTGTTCTCCACTGCAAATCCTGTACAGGAGGCAGGGAATGAAGCCATGAGCACACTTTCATCTCCCTCCTAGAAAATGGACTGCTTCACTGGACACCTAAAACCCTCAGCACTCCTCCTGAGGAGCAAATTTAGTGCAGGGGTTTGGGGGCTGAACAAMCCCTTCTGCCAGCCCTCCTCTCCTTGCAACCCTAAATTCCACCAGGTAGAAATCAGTCAACAGGCACAATTCCCTGCCTCTGTCAAGTAGAAATCAGTCACACAGACACAATCCCTACCTCTGTCAGGGAGAAATCAGTCACACAGACACAATCCCTACCTCTGTCAGGTAGAAATCAGTCACACAGACACAATCCCTACCTCTGTCAGGGAGAAATCAGTCACACAGACACAATCCCTACCTCTGTCAGGGGGAAATCAGTCACACAGACACAATCCCTACCTCTGTCAGGCAGATGAGCTGAGAAAGACAGAAGAGTAATTTCCAAAGTGCCATTTCTTTTCTTTAAAGTCCTTCACTGGATGTTACCTTGCAGATGCAGGACATTTTTTAGTGTTACCCAAGGATTCACATTTTAAATGATTTTATGTTAAATCTATTTATTTTATAATATTATAAATATTATAAATATTATAATAAAATATTATAATTTATTTAAATAAATAAATAAATCTTGTTAATTTCCTGTTTTTCTTTTTTCAAACCAAATCGGAGGGTCTTAGATCCCAACATCGTTCTCATTCCTCAAATTGTTTTAGAGGGGAGTGCATCCTTTTTTCCTCACACAATCACTCATATTTGGATGATTAATTATTAGAAATTGGCCAAGCAATGAATTAGCAGATTTTGTAATTAAGAACTGGAAATAAATTGGTGAAAGTTAAATTCATGAGAATTGTTGGTAACTTCATTGACCTCTGGTTTAACTACACTTTCTCAGCAGTATTTATGATAGTGACTACTGCTCATCTGGTGACATCAAACACTCTCTAAAATAACGATTACTTCTGCTTCATGCAACTTAGTAATAGAGTAATAGAGTAGTAATAGAGTAGTAATAGAGTAATAGAGTAAACTTTTTGACTGCTTCAGAGAAAAAATGTCTTAATCTGAATTTCCATTTAAAAACCCACTCAAACCAAAAATACTCTCTGATCAAGTCTATCAACAGGCTTCCTGTGAAAGAAAAACAACTGAGTGCACCCTGTGATTAAGTCCATCAACACCACCTCATGCAATTTCTCAGAGTTCTGTTCAGCAGTAGTCACTACCAGCTTTCACCAAAAAAATCCACACAGTCCCAGAAGGGAAATGAAAATCCCTGCCTACACAGAGTTTCTTTATTAATAAATGTGGATGCAGCGTTCACCTGCAGAGAGCACAGGGTGACTCTGCAGGGCCTCGCAGGGTTATCCACAATGTGAGCAGAGCCAAGCAATCCAAGTTCAATTTGCAGTGCCAGGGCAGCRGGGAGGGAGGACAGGAGAGCTGCTCTCAGACTGAGCAGCCTGCTCCTTGCCTTGGTGATTTCTCTCCAGCCAAAATTCCCAGCACAGATGTGAGTGAGGTTTGCAGCAGAGGGAGGCAGCTGCATTTGTGCTCTGCCTTTAGCACATCCTCCAGTGTTGAATTTCTTGATGAGCCAGATGGATTGAGCTCGATGAGGGTTCAGTACCTCTAAGGGTCTCCTGCACCTCACAGAAATGGCCTAAAAATAATCTGTGAGATGGCTCCTTGGGTGTGCTTTGTGAAGCAAAAGTTGTAATAAACTGATGAAATAATAAACGATAAAGAACAAAAGAGAACCTGAGCACAGGTACGTGAAAGCTCATTGTACCTTGCTATGACATCCCAAAAAGCACAGAGAAGCTCTGTGCTCGCTCTCCCTTAAGTACTGAATGATCTAGGTGAGTTTTTTGGCAAACTGCCCAACAAAGAATAGCTGCATTTCCTTCTGAGGGACAGGTAAAGAGACCTATCTGTGTTTCTATCTTGGCCTTGAGCCAATGGCTGCCAGGAGAGCAAAGAAACTTCTAGGCTTTTTCCTTTTAAGTCCTAAGGTGAAACTGAAAACTTTTTCTTGATATTGAAAACATCTKCTTGGTTTTGGGMTGCATTCCTRYRCTCCAGGACAGGGCTGCACTTCTGGTGCCAGAATCCTTGACAGAGTCCTTGCTGTCACCAGCCTGTGAAGCTGCGTGTTCCTCCAYGGAGCTGGGAGCGTGGGAGGCAGCAGCAGGCAGGTTTGAGAAGGAAAGGTTTTCTTTCACAGCTACCTTRTGCTCCTGAGTCATTAGAAAAATACATTGCCTGTTGTCTCTCCTCTAARTGAGTCATTTAAGAGAGAGGGTGATCAATGCAATTTTCCCAATTTTTTTGAGGTATTTCTGAAGGAACTGTAAAAGTGGTGTTCAGTCTTGTGAGCAGGGTTATGAGCCACAGGTGTAATTATGAGTTCAAACCTCACCTTACACCTGTGGGAAGAGGACTGAGGGGAGAAAACACACATGGGAGTGGACATTTACTTCGTGTTGACAGGACTGTGTGTCCAGTTCTGGGCCCCTCAGTTTAGGAGGGACATTGAGAGGCTTGAGCGCGTCCAGAGGAGAGCAACGAGGCTGGAGAGGGGCTGGGAGCACAAACCCTGTGAGGAACGACTGAGGGAGCTGGGGTTGTTTAGCCTGGAGAAAAGGAGACTCGGAGGTGACCTTGTCACTCTCTACAACTTCCTGAAGGGTGGTTGTGGTCAGCTGGGGTTGGTCTCTTTCTCCAGGCAACGACAGCCAGAACAAGAGGACACAGTGTCAAGCTGCGCCAAGGGAGATCCAGGCTGGATTTAAGGAGGAAGTTCTTCACAGAAAGAGTGGTTAAATACTGGAATGGTCTGCCCAGGGAGGTGGTGGAGTCACCATCCCTGGATGTGTTTAAAAAAAGACTGGATGTGGCACTCGGTGCCATGATCTAGTTGAGGTGTTAGAACATGGGTTGGACTYGATGATCTTAAAGGTCTCTTCCAACCAAAAAATTCTGTGATTCTGTGACTGGAGCCACCAGGTGCCAGCCTGGACAGGCCTGGCTCCATTAGCAGTGTCCTCCAGGGCTGCTGTTCCCAGGAAAGCCCTCTACCTACCAGTCTGGGTAGCCAGTGCCATGGGGGCAGCAGGGACAGGACCCAGTCCAGGGTGACATTGTTTCTACCCCAGGGTTTGTGAGTGGAGGCTCCTGGCTGAGAGGGGTGGTTCACAGCACCTTCTCTTGTGTGTCTGCAGTGCATTCAAAAGGGACTGGAAGACAACAGTGTCTCCAAAAGCTGGTTTCTGCCTCTCCTGAGGAAACTTGTGACTTCCCCACCTGCTGCAGAGTCTGCCTGAAGTGCTCAGCAAAGACACGAGGTGAAAGCACCATCAGCAAGAACTCTGACTGTGGATCTCACTTCATCTTTTTCTGCGCTCTAATTTCCCTTTCTGGACTTTTCCTCTTCTCTACATGACAGAGCCACCTGAGACAAGTTCCTGCAGCTTCCCCAGCCTCTTGCAATTGGGGGTGCCTGCCTTGCCTAATGCAATGCCTCAGTGTAAAGATTATTTCTGTATCAACTGTACAGTGCTTAAGTGAGCCAATATCTGATTTGGTGCTCTTTGGATTTTGACTTCTGGCAGGTTTGAATTTCACTATCTTGAACCTCATAAAGCTATCAGAAGGAGCCTACAGCAATAAACATTTCATTGTGTTTGCTCTGCAGTGTGAAAGCATGCTCTCTGAACTGTGGGAGCCTCCTACCTGTGAGGTTTCATAYCTGCCTGAACCTTTTACCTACCTGCAGAACCTTTTGTGTTTGCAGGGGTTGGAGTTTACACAGTGGTGAATCATGGAGTCSTTTGAAAGGAGGATTTTACCTCTTCTGCAATTTGAGTGGCTTTCAAATATATTTCAAAAGAAACAATAGCTAGATATAATTTGTTTTTACATTTATGTGGGCAGGGAATGACTACCAGCAGAGATTCCTGGAAATAATGAATGAATAAACAAAGGTACAATGAAGAATTAGGTAYACAATTCCTGTGTATTTGTGGGCTGGAACATGTGTATTAGTGTGAATCACTCCCAGAACACTTTGTTATATGTATTCTGTTTATTCTATGCCTGTTTAAACCACCAGCTTGTGACACATGCTTGTGGTAATTCYAATAGCTCCTCTTTTCTAGTGTATRTTTGCCATCTCCTCAGAGTCACTGTATGTCTGAGGTGTGCTGAGCACACCCAGATCTCTTAGTAATCTGATGGGAAATAATCCCATTTATTAAATATTCTTCTACCARGACTGTGCTAGTTCTTTTTATATTATTTATTTCCATAGAAGAAAAATACCTGTTCATGTGTTATGCCATGTAATTTAGATACTTATGGAGTAAAACATATTGATTATCTGCATGTTTGTTTTTTGCTTGTTTATTTGATTGTTTTCATGGAGTTTTCTCTCTGCTGGAAAAAAAAAAGCCACAGGGAATTAGCAAGGGCAAGCAAAACAGGTTTCAGGCAAATGTGACAGAGTTGTTCCTTTCTAACAGAGGAGGGACTGACTCCCAGGATGTGCTGGCTTCCAGGGTCTTCCTCCCCAAGCCAGGAGAAAAAGCTGGACCTTCTGTTTGCATGGCTTTAGCCTCCTGTACATGAAAATACATAATTTATTTCTGGGACACCCATGACCAAAAGCGTCCCTTATTGGCAGGCCAGGTGAGGGGGGAGTGGCTCTGAGTACAATGCAGCTCTCCTGATCCATCTGATGAGAAGATATTCAGGTTGTCAGTACAGTTCGGGGAAGGTGGGGTGTATTTCATAATTTATTCTCCTTAAATTGCAGTTAGAAGGAAATGTGTGGCAGTGGTAAGCAATACAAAAACACAAATAAAACCAGAAAAAAAAATTTTTGCTTTGGAAAAAACCTGTAACTGGAAAGGAAATGACATGGAGCAGATGAGCTCCTGCACAGCACCAGGGCTGCTGTCCCCAGGTTCACWGCAGAATGTAGAATGATGAGATGCACGAGCACAGGAGACAGGATCAGGACTCCTACTTATGTTTTTATGCACTTCAGTGCTTCTTTGGCATAGCTGAGACTTGCAAAGGGAATTGYTGAGATCCCAGGAGAAAAATTTCCCATTCTATCACCCCCAAGACAGATGTGCTGGCTGTATTTGTTCCCCCTGGGAAATTTTCTCCTGAGCCCATCACTAAGTTTTTCTAAATGAAGAAAGATCATCTGGATTTTAGTTTGAGACATGTGGACAKCTCAGGTGATGATCCAGCTCTCATGCTTCTAGTTTGACCTGCATTTTGATGGTTGCCATCAACCTAAAACTGCAGCACAAAATCTCTCAGACAGGAGGATGTGCAGTGAGCTCYTGACAGTGATGACTGCAGCCAAAATCTCCTCCTTGTTTCAGACCCTTTAACAAAGGATGTGTGCATGTAATTTGTTATTTTTTATTCATACACAAGTGTACACACACGAGCACACAGAATCCTAAAGGCTCAAGCACACCTCAGCCTCTGCTCATCAGGAATTTAGAATAAACACTAAGTTTATTATTTTATAATAATCTCACATGCTGAGGCTACTTCCACAATCCATTACACCAGAAGCTGGCAAAGCCTTTAAAATGAAAATGGTAAACCAGAGAAGGAAAAACCTATTAAAAATAAACCAATGCATTAACAAACAGAATATTTAGGTAGCAAACAAATGTGTTTTCTGACTATCTAGCAGCAATCCATTCCAGAAGGCAGCAGGTATCTTTAAGCACCTGTGAAAGAAATAGAAAAAAAAGGAGTGAGGATGTTTTCAGTTGTATAGGATTGTAGCTATGGTATATATATATATATATATATAATCTTGGAATACCTGTTAAGCATTAACTGATAACTTAATTTCCTAAAAGTAATTTCTGAGTTTTATGAATTTTTTAGCAGTTGATGAGCTTTTTTAGTACAGTTAATGTAGCAGTTAGCTGAGCTTTTTTTTTTCTTTCCATGAATAGCAGGTAGGTGCCTGCAACACCTACTGCAAAAGCAGGCAAGCAAGAAAAAAAAAATAGTCTTCTCAAACATTTCAGGCTTCTGAWGATTGCATAGGATGGGCAGGGCTAAAATATAATTATGGACTTGGTTCTTCAAAGCTGCAATCCAAATGATGCAGTGCCATAGGCCAGCCTGGTTCCCTGTGCAGTTTGAAAAACCCAGTTCATGGCACAGGTTTGAACCTGTGAGCAGGACAGGGCTGATCTGGGGACAGCCTGTGGCCACTGCTGTGCCCTGGCAGCAGCTGCTGCAGAGGCAGAGSTGCAGCTCTGATGGGAGTGAARTGCTGCTGGTRAATCCACTCMAGCTGACACAAAGCCAGGCTTTATTACAGTTTCAACCTTTGACATTGATAAAGGCCATAGTTGTCCCTCATTACTTTGCATTTCCAAGCTCCTCTGGCCACAGTCCATCTGATTAGGATGGGATGTAAAGCTGAGATACCACAGGGRTGGCTCTTCTCACAAGAACCAGCATCCACTTTCCCCCCAAGAAGTGCAGCAGTTCCAAGCAGTGGGTTTGGTGAGGAGGAGGAGGAGGATGGGAGGTGACCATCAGAGACACCTGCTGCCTCAGAGAGACTCTGTATCCTCTTTACCTCCTTCTCATCATGCTCTGGGAGTGTTCTCAGGAGCTTTTTTGCAGCCCAGCTGACCTCGTGTGTGACATTCTCCTTGCCCAAATACTCCAGTCCATCTGACATTTTGTGACCACTGAGAAGTGACCTCTCCATGGCTCAGCAGCCCCTCTCCAGYTGCCCAGGAGGGCAAGGCTGAAGCCATCTGCTGATGTTGATGCCTGATGGCTAGAGGTGTAGGCAGGTGACAGAAGGGAACAATGTGGGCAGTGGTGACCCCCAAATGGAGTTCCACATCTGTTTCTGGCTGAATTCACTGGGCACTGTGAGCCATAGGAGTGGAAGCAGCTTTCTGAGGCTGCTGACCTCCCTGGCAGCCCAGCACATTGCTGGTCCTTTGCATAACTTGTTAACTGAACTAATGATGTTCAGCTCCCTCACYTCAGTGACATTAATGGAGACATTTKGAAAACATGGCAATGAGCAGGAGTGTGACAGATTTCATATTCTTAACCATGCCAGAAAGGGCTGTATCTAGGAAGATTTAGCCCAGCCCATGACATTTCCCAAGGGAGTTTACAATCTCAGTTTTATCTGGACAGAGAAAGGGAGCAGAATGTGCACCCCTATGACAGCCACCATTGCAGCTGAGACAGCAGTGCATTACATGCAGACACTCAGAGATAAAACTGTAAGCTGGCTAAGCTTAACCTAAAGAATTAACATCAGGGGCTGTAGGTACTCCTTGTAACAGACCCCAAAAATACCTGGATTACAGGTATTTCCCAGGCTAAGAAAAAGAACATTCCTGTGGTCCCACACAGCTGRCTTGAATGCTGTCCCTCAGCACTCCCCCTGGTCAGGGAAAATGTGTGGGTCTGGACAGGGGCACCTGGCATGGCCAAGCTCCAGCTGCTGCAGGGTGTGAGAAGTGGATGGAGAGAGACAAGAGGAAGGAGCAGGGTCTGGAGAAGGAGTTGTGGGCAGGCACAGGAAACTGGCTTTCCATTTCTGCCTGGTTATCTYTCAGTGCTGAGAGACATTAGTGGTTCCCCTGGGGAGGGAACAAAGAACTACATTTCACACCCAGACTTCTGTATTTCATGTGTGGTCAATTAAAATGGTCYGATCTCCTGTTTTGAGGTTCTTGGTGATATTTAATTTGTGGGAAGAGCTCCATTTGAGATAACCTGGGGCAAACATGACAAATGGGCATTTGCAGGCTATGCTGAACCAAGGCATTGGCTAACAAAATTCAGGTATACATTTCCAACAGGGCAAGCTGTTCATGCAAGAGGACAGCAAGATTCATGGAGGTTGGTTAAAGGGCAGGAGCCTGCTGGGAAAGAGCTTAGAAAAAGCACTGGCACATTTCTTGTTGTRCACATCTCAAATGCTTCAGCACTGTTGAAACATTTTGGGAAATGGTTGCTCTCATACCTGTTSAACTGAAGAAAAAGTGAGTCCTCTCATTTTCTCAGCTTTGGCACTGGGCATGGAAGTTCTGCTGTGCTGACCTGTGAGTGTGGGGGCACACATCTGCTGAAGATCAGAGCACAGCACAGAGTCCCCACACAGGAAACCTCAGGATGTCTGTGGGGTTGTTTCCTGAGCCCAAAGTAAAGAACAGAGCAAGGAATGACACGTCCAGGATGCCCTGGATGAGGTGCAGTCCCATCACTGAGCACAGTGACAGCTGTATAGCAGTGCTCTCATTAATGCAGGCTCAGGTTCTTGCAGGTGCCCTCTCCTCCTTGGTTGTGGCAAACCAGAGCATCTCTCTGGTTCTCCTGGATGGGCAGGAGCCTGGACGGGGGGGTGAATCCTCCCGGGCCTGTGCCAGAAACAGTGGTGACTTTTGGTCTCAGCCCATGGGAAAAGCACTGCCAGGGTTGTCTGAGGATTTGGAGATCACAAGGGTTTGATTGGTGTGATTTTTATTCTGTCACTGGGTGAGAAAGTATAGTTTTTAGGTTTTTCTGTATAGGGGAAATGGAGTCAAGATGGAGGCAGATCAGTGTGATAAGAGCACGTGTTTCTGTCTTCCTTTTCCTCTTCCTCTTTGCAAAGGGTGTTGGGTTTTTAGGATTGGTAAAGGTAAAATTTCACTGCATGACATGGGTTTTAGTCATTGGTGTTTAGAGAAAAGCAATGTTAATGTAGTTTAGAATATAAAAGCCCAGACACTGTCATGGGCGGGAGAGAAACCATTTTTCCAGCTGCTTGTGAACTTCACGCTGGACAGAAAGAACTTAGAGATAAGATTTGTAAAATAAACATCTGCAGTCCACAACCCAGACGTTCTCTGATTCCTTCTTTCAAGCATGGGCTGGTGAGAAGAAAGATTTACACTGCCGGGGTTCATCTCAGAAGACATAACTGCAACACTTGGTCTGGGCTCAGCCAGGACCAGCCCCACCTGTGCTGCTCCCTGGGCCCAGATGTTTGGCAGCTGCACGGGAATTTGGCATCACAGGGAGTGATCTGATTGCTGCAGTGGARAGCACCTGGGCTTCCACATGCTCTSTGCTAATTGCTGCTAATGAATTGCTGAGCTAAAAGGGCTTAAACTCCATGATTTTGGTCAGTGTCCACTATTCATTCATCAGTGGGCACCACCAATAATTTCAAGCTTCATTAGGCATGYAATTATGCTAAAATCCCTATTTCCCATGCATGACTTGGACTACCAAGAAAGGGGAGTCATGTAGAAAAAAACTAAAGCCTCTGACTTTGCACAATGCCTTTGACTTTGCCCAAAGCAAAAACTTCTGTGTGACAAAAGAATGCAGAGATCAATGAAATATTCCACAGCTGTAGCCAAGTTGAGGCTCAAGATACAAGTAACAGTACTAATGATGGAGATTCCTTGTTAAATTGAGCAATGAAATTACTCAACCCCAACAAAAACTGCATCAACACAAGGAAGTGTAGAGGTGCTTTTTGTTGGCCAGTTTGTTCATTTCAGGTGATCTCTTCCTGTGAGGATGTGGACTGAAAGTTGGTCAGTCTTGTTTGGTGATTGGCCTCTGYTGGAAGGAGTTGTGAGGGGAGAAATGAGGACAGGTCAGAGTTAAAGGGGAGTGAGAACTATGGAGACATGGCTGGCTCATGCAGGATTTGTTTGGCATTACTTCCTGAATTTTTCTAAGCTGGACAGAAAAACCATTAAAACCAGCATCAGACCACATCTAGTGGACACAGGGTTGGAAATAAAGGSAAAATTATGCAGGTTGAGAGAAGGAGTGGTCTGACACAGTTGTTTTTGCTGGTGGGGTCCTTTTCTGAAATAATAAGAAACAGGGTGAGATTTTTCTGTCTGTGTTAGGAGAAGATTTGCTGGGCAGTTGAGTGAGATCAGAATCCCACCTCTCCAGTGCTGGCAAAGAGACCTGAAACAATCTGCCARGCAAACAGCCTTGGAGAGGATCATCAGGAAGGCACCATGTGATGAAGCTGAGCAGCTGACCCAAGAACTTCTTTTGGCTTTTACCAATGATTGGACCAATTATTCCTTTGGCATTTGAATTGCCAGTAGCTCTGCAGAGGCCTGAGGGGTGCTGTCCATGGCCCTTGTGCAGGCTGAGGTAGGATCTTGCTGAGGGTGTCACACAAGGCAGCACCTGCCCAGAGCTCTGGGAAAAACTTGCTGAGGTAAATTATTTAGAAAATCCTAAAAATAACAGTTGAAAATTGCTTTTACTTCTGAAATTTCCATCACCACATCCAAGGCTTGACACAAACATGTCTTTAACGTGGGACAAGCAACACCCTCACTCACTCTCCTCAACACTGGCTTTAAAGGTCTTCAGTGCTTTTGTGATTTGTGCCTCCTGGCATTGGAGAAGCTGGAACAGGCACAGACCAGAGGGCTGGAAAGTCAGAAAAACCCATTTCAAAACTAGGAAGACAAATTGAGTCTGTTTTTGGGGCCATATGGTGTCCACAGAAATAGAATAATAAATGAGATGCCTTCTAAATGTCAAATTTCATTACTTTGGATGGATACTTGGCAATGGATGTTTAATGCTGTGAACAAGATGAAAAAACAAACCACCTGTGTAGTAGGCACATATATACCTAAACAGTCAACATGATCAGATTTAAAATATTGAATACTAATAAAAAAGGGATTTAGGTTTGCCAAGCCTTTCATCCCTTTGTCCTATYATCTTTCTCATGGTGACCTCCCAAGCCTGTTTTTCTCAGTTGTTCTGCATTTTCACCTGAAGTGCTGGTCCTGGCACTGAGTGTGGGGAAAAGCAGCTTCACCCTTTTAAGGTACACATTGTGGCAAAGGACAATTTTTAAGGTGAGGACATGATTACAAAGCTACATTAAAAACTATTTCAAAAACTCTTATAAGGATTTGGAGCAGTATTAGGAAGGACTGAGTCAGCAAACAGCCACTAATGCGAATGCCCTTAACTTTGCTTTTCCTTCCCTGAACTCAAAAGAAACGTGTGTGAACTGAAAGCAYTTTGCTGCACTGAGCCTATTAAAGGAACCACAAAGTAGCCAGGTCTACTTCCCTGTGTCAGGCAGGAGAGAGGGAAAGCAATAATGAACACCAAAGAGACTGAGACAGAGCAAACAGAATGTAAAAGTTCACACAGAGGTGATCAGTAGCTCACTGCTCCCTCTGCTTATCCAGAAAATATGAACTCTGTGCATAATCACCACRTGCATTTGCTGACTTTTGCTTCCCAAACATTCCCAAACTGCKCTAAAATGAGAATATATAGCAATAATTACATCCACAGTGGGCTGGAAAGCAGGAACTTTTTAACCTAGCAACACAGAAAAGCTGCAGGGGAGATTTTAGCTTGGAGGCAGGATGGGGCAGGGCCCAGAAGAGTGTAGTGAGTCCTCCTAAATTTGTGAGGAGAGTAATTGATTATTTCATGACCACAAATATCCAGGACATCTCTTCTATTTTTTTTCTTTTTTTGTTCAAAACCCCTCCTCTTCTGAGCACTTTGAATCCCTTTCTCTAGAATAGATCAGCCCAAATGCACACAGATGTTCTCTGGACCAGGTAAAACAAAAACAAAGTTGGTGCTTTTCAACCAGGTGTAAAACTGACATTCCTGATGAACTGAAGGATTGGGAGCTGGAGAAGCAATGCTCAGAAACCCCCAAAAGGGTCTTAGAGAAATCACATTATGCAATGGGAAACCTGGCTGCACCAGACTGGGTTTATTTATTTATGCAAATACACGATTTATAGCCACACTGGTGATTTGTTGTTCAGCTGTGCAATGATTAGGCAGAGCAATAGATTTTAACCAGAGTGTCAGCTTGGGTCTTTCATACCTCTGTTTGGCTATTACATCTAACAGTGAAGACACTGAAATAAATTGTTATTGCCTCTGATATGCAACAAAGTCCTTGGGAAGAGAATCTGCACTTGAGGAGGGTTCCCTGCATAGATAAGTGAGTGTTTGTCACAAACTGGAGCTGTTTCTGTGGTGCCTTCTTACCCCTTCCATTTGGGGAAAAGAAACTGTAAAATGCTCACAGGTCCCTCTAGTGCCGTGGTTAAATACTCCAGACTTCTGTACCAATGCTCATTAATTTTTGAGAATCATCCTTCCATGGCCAGCAGCTCTGCAGTGCTGTTTCCTCAGGCCCAAACCGGGGTCAGGCTCCAAAGAACAGCTGCACAGATGTGCTGGGAGGTGGARCACTGAGCCCTCCTGATCCAGGGGGTTTGTGAATAGCTGCAAATAAATAGGATTTGTTCTTGAGGTGAAATCTTAYGAGCTCCTGCACTGCTTTTCCATGCAAAGATTAATTTAGTGGAGAAAAAATATTGTCCACTCCCCCATCCTCTCTGGGCTGCTTGGTCCCCTGCAGCCTGGGGCCAGGGGAGGTSCACACATCCTTGTTGCTGCTGCCCCCAGTTCAGCATCCCTGAGTTGTCCAGGCACGCAGCTCAAGTCCCAACAACAGGAACCTTGTCTAAGGCATCAGGAAAAGCCTTTGTCAGGGCAGGGACACCCTAAGCCTTTCTAGCTTTGACCAGATGAGGTCACAAGATTTAAACCAGCGTCTGAAATCTCGGACTGACTCTAGATTCCCTCCCTTGGAGACTTGCTGCCAGAGGGAAATTTCTTCCTTGTAAGAACTGCTTAACACCACATGAAATTTGTCTGCAGGACAGCTTTGGAAGGGCTTTTTGCTGTCTGAAACCAAAGTGCTTTCTCCAGCAAGCTGCCTGTGAGACCCAGTGCCGTGTGCTGGAAGGAARAGCTTGCTGGCTTCATCAGACCCCTAATTAATCAGCAGAGCAGACCCAGGTTATCCTGAGCTGATTGCCCCGGGCAGGAGCTTTCTTCCTGTGATCCGGCACCCACCTCTCCTGCCTTGGGGGGCGCCTACAAACAGGTCTGTAAATACACCAGTGAATGTAAAAGGGAGAAAAGAAAGAAAAAAACTGAGGAGCGCTGCACCTGCCAATCCCACCCGCCTTGCGCCCTGCCTTTGGAAAGGTTTGCCTGGAGAACAGCGGGTTTATTTTGTGGTTTTTTTTATTTCCTACGGGAACAGGGGTGCCCGGAGCTCCCCAGCGCCGGCCGGCGGGAGCCCGCGAGAGGGCGGCATCGGCTCGGGAAATGCCGGGAGCGGCGGGAGCGGGGCCGGGAGCGGGAGCGGCGGGGCCGGGAGCGTCGGGACACCGGGGCCGGGAGCGGCGGGGCCGGGGGGAGCGGAGGGGCCGGGGGCAGCTCCGCGCGTCCCCCGCGCATCTTCCCGCATCCCTCCCTAGCACCGACAGCCTCTCTGCAGAGCCCTTCACATGCAGCGTGCGCTCATATGATAAAGATGCTGCATCCTCCCTAGTTCAACCCTTCCCCCCCAAAAAAAATTAATCCGGCTGGTCAGGAGGGAATTGCAGGGCTGAACCGTGGGTCCTCCTTCCGACAAGTGTGGAGAGCTCTCAAAGCCGCCTCAGCCGCGTTTGCGGGTCCGCGGGGCCGTAAGGGCAGAGCGCTGCGAGCAGATGAGATGCTGATGGAAGGGAAAGCATCGGCGCTCCCATGGCAACGGAGCCGGGAGGATGCTGCGCTCCTCTGAGCTCCTCTGAGCTCCTCTGAGCTCCTCTGAGCTCCTCTCCTCTCCCCTCTGCTCCCCTCCGTCCTCTGAGCTCCCCTCCGCTCCTCTCCTCTCCTCTCCTCTCCTCTCCTCTCCCCTCCGCTCCTCTGAGCTCCTCTGAGCTCCCCTCCGCTCCTCTCAGCCGCGGCGCCCTCTGCTTTGCACATCCCTTGGATTCCCTGGTTACGGCAGGGTCTGCTCAGAGCTGGACTCCTCCAGCGGGTGTGTTATGTTCAGTTCCAGCCCGCTGCACCGTGAGCTAGTTGCAAATCCAGACCTGCAAATTTGCTGTAAAATAAAGTCAAATGATGTTTTCTCTGTGGCTTTTTCATTTAGGAGCCCGAACTGATAGAGTTCTAGCTCTCTCTTCTTTTTTTTTTTCTTTCTTTTTTTCTTTTTTTTTTCCTTTTCCCTTTTTTCCCACCCCTTTTCCTTGGCAAGGACATAGGATAGGAATTATCCCCATTTTGTTTTCCTTCAGGAAAGACAATGGGAACCATTTGCTTTTCCAGAGACATCTGCCCCCTTGGTGACTATCTTTGTAAGCAAAGAGCTCCAGTCTCATCTAATTCCTTTGAAAAACTCGCTAAATAAAAGGCAAGTCACCTTTCCCCCTGATTTAGAAGGACAAAGTAAAGACAAAATCGAGCAGATCTTTCATCACTTCTGATTGTTCAGTGCATCAGGACAACAGCTTGGTCTGCCTGACTCCACTGCCTCAAGATTTGGGTCTCTTTAAATGGCAATAGAATCCCTCCCTCACTCYTGCAAAGTAATTGCCTGAATCCATGGGCTGTGCTGTTGACACAGGGGCCCATTTCTTTTTTTTTCCCTTGCTCTCCCATTTCCATAAGCTTATAGCATTTCCAGTGCACCCCTAGAAAGTGCAGCCCTTCTGCATCATTCCAGAGGCAGGTAATTTTATTTTAGTTGCCTAACTTTCTATATTTATATAATTCATATATTCTAAAGCTCTTATATTGCTTCCTTTCTATTTTTTCTGGGCCCATCCCTGCCCAATGGGGTGTAAATAAAGTTTGACCTTCTAGTTTAGCTGGTGAACTGTGTGATCCTGCTACAGGGAGTTCCTTGGCAATATTTAATGCCCCTCTGTGTGCACACACACACATCCATGAACAGATCTCAGCTCATTTTTACATGCTCTGCTTTGCAGTTTTTGTGCTGCAAATGATGCACTGGCCTAAGAGCAAAGTTTTGCAGTCTTTTGTATCAATGGAAAATCAGCAATATATCAATCAAATATCTAGATAGATCAATGCCAGGGAAAACTCAGAATTGGAAACGATGTCCAAAGAATAGAAAAATATCCACGGATGTTTACAGCACTTTCCATTTTTGCTGTAACCACAGGAGTTTTTTTGGTGGGTCATCTGATATTCTCACAAGATGCCCGTGTCCAGCATTGACACACCCAGACAGAGACAGTTTTCTCTGGTTTAGCCCACAACATTACACTCAGATAAATGGCTTACAAGCTTKTGTTTGCTGCACCCAGCTGCATCACACCAGAGGACTGAATGAGTCTCCTTTGAGGACAAAAGAAGGTCATATGTTCCCTTAATTGAAATTGCTCTTTTGGAATGGCACAAACAACCAGAAAATGAACACAGAATTGTTCAATTTCTGTTGCATARAAGAGAAAAATGCACTGCTTTTCTAAAATGTTGTAAATAATACTTTTTAAAGCTTTCTTGTCCAGTTTCCATCAGTGTACTAGCAAAGCAGTTTTGTGGTCTAAAGTCAATAATTTAATTTTTGGTAACATTTATGATTTTGATAATTTTTAATTTAYATTGTCAATATCTGTTCTCTCAGAAGAAATTTAATTTTTCTCATGGACTTAGAGTGTGTAATTTCTGTTGCTCCATGCAGTGGGGAGCAGGAAACAGGGAMTACAACACAGCTGGTTGAGATAGCTGTAAAATCAACCTGTAAAATCAACTTTCAATCCTCTGAAACTCTTCTTAAARGGGGTGGCAAAAACCAGAGCTTGGGACTTGAGGATGCAGTGGTGTAAGGTGTGTAAATCCTGTGCATTCAGAGCCTGGGCTCCTGGGCTCCCTGAAGTGCATTCAGGCAGAGCCACATCGCAAAATGCATGGAGGAAGATTGGCTCCCATCAAAAAAAACTGCTGAAAAACAATGGTTGTTTTGGGTGTTGTCTAGACAGTCTTACTGTCTGCTAGAGACCTACAACACTGGGAAGTCTTTGGCTGTGCTAGCAAAGCACATGGGAAACAACACACAACGTGACAGTCCCAGGGATTCCTACCAAATTAAGCTTCAAATTAAGCCACGTGCTCACAAGCTCTGCTGAGCAGGAACCAAATTGCATGAGCTGGTTTTAACCTCTTCAGAGATCACAAATACCAAGCTGGGAACACCTGCCTCAGAGAGCAAGGAGAAACCAAGCTCTGGCTGGTGTCTGCTGGGGTGGCTCAGGCTGACATCAAGCTCAGGGTGGCTCTGGGTTTGAGCAGACCAAAGGGTTGATTGTGGTGTGATGTGTCCCTTGTGCTGTGATTTGGGAAAATGAAGTCAAATTAACCAGAGGTCTTGGCCAGCCTCTGTTGACTTTGAGAAGGATGTTCTTGTGTATGGAGAAAGGGATCTTCTGCATGTAGAAGGGATGGGCATGAAAAGATCTGTCAGCACCACCATCTTCTGAGAGATGAGATGAGGCAAATGCAGGCTGGCTTAGAGCCTGCAATCAGTGGAGTGGCACCTGCTTCTGGTGTGGGTGAATTCAGTCCTGTTTTGYCACTTGGGCTTGGTTTGCACGAATAAGGAGAATTATCAACACTGCCTGAGCCACCTTCCCACACTGCAATACCTGCCACTGCCACTGCAGCTGCTCACAGGGACAATGTGTGCTTTACAAGGAATTTACTGCTTAATCCCATTCTTTTTAAGTGCAGTATGATTTTTTTTTTCACCTGAAATGTTAATGAGTGATGTGGTGAAACTCTGTTCCTTCAACACCATGGCAGAGCTTACATGAAACACACAGGGTTTGTTCCATAAGGGTCCCAAACTGAAAATGGCATGGGACCCATGGGTGGTACACTTTTATGTGAGTAAAATTAAACATACTCAGCACTGGAAACCTGTCAGGGATTGCTGATGGCATCCATCCTGAAAGCCATYACAGCTGTATCTGGGGCTTCACTTCCTGGCAATTTGCAGATATCCATGGACTAGGCTGAAGTAGTCAAGCTCAGTTTTTAATGCTTAAAGCCTTCAGATGTGTAAGGAACTGACCCCTCTTCAGCCTATTCTCATCTCATTGGCTACATCCCAATAGAGTTTTTCTTTGTTTGGTTTCACTTTTTTTGAGACACCCTTAATCAYGTCCTGCCTCCATGAGGAGACTGAACATTTGCTTTGGGAAGCCCCAGGATGTGAGGTGGATGTCTCATAGGCAGCTGGTTCCAGCCAAAGCTCTCCATGTCGTGAATAAATACCTCTGGCTATTTGTGTTTTCTCATTGAAAGATGCTCAGTCTCAATACAAGCCAAAAGCATTTATTTATCAATGCTTGTAGGAGCAACCAATGATAGGCAAATCTCCTTCCTTATGTGCTGCAGGAGCCTTGAAATGCAATTTAGAGCCAAGCAGAAGTCCATGTTTTTCATAATTGTCACAAACACTGGCAGCAGTATGAAGGTGCCTGTCCAGCTCACCCATAACASTCTGATAGATGCAGCACCAGAAACCAGAAATCAGTATAACAATGTCACATGATACAATAATATGGGATGAACCTGAGGGATAGAAAGGAATAAAAGAATAATCTCTGAAGACAAAGCAATATCCTGGCTCATTTTGCAYAGTCCAATGAATGGATTCTCTGTGCATCTCCCCAGAAACTGGCAGAACAGAATCAGATGACAAAAGGGAAGAGCACATCTGAAATTATAGGAAACATCCTATTTTACAGTCATKATCCAAATTACATTACAAGACAAATATTTTCYCTTTTRTTTTCAAATATCACATCAAAGTGTCATCTGAAAACTACAATCTAACCAGGAAAATCTAGAAACTCCCAATATTACTGCTTTTTCCTGGGCAGGGAAGGGAGACAGGGATGAGGCTGGTCACAGCTTTTGCAATTCCACAGTTTTCAAGGACCCCCCCAACTCCCATATTCCAAAATTGTCTAGTGTGTTACCAGCACAATCTCCTAAAATAAAATAAAATAAATGTAGGAGAAATAACGGACCTCTGGGCTATAAACTAGTATGGTTTTGTAGAAGCCATTTATTGTTTGCAGTGAACGACAGTTATACTATTTTGTAGAGTATAGAGACACATGCACACACTATTTGATTGGATCCCTAACATGTCTATAAGACTGGCTAGTACTCTATTGGCTAAAATTTGTTCTTATGAGGGACTCAACTTCTATCTAAAGTTTATATTTTTCACGAATAACTTTCTCAGCTGTTTCAGTCTCTTTCCCAGGCCTCTGGTTTTGTTTTTCGTCTTGTTTTTCTCGCAGTGGCTTTGTTGTTCAGGTTCTTGGGACCTGAACAACAAGTTGCAGGTGTCTAGTTTGTAGTGGTTTTGGTAGATTCTTGGGAACTGAACAACAGGTTGTAGGTGTCTGGCTCGCAGTGGCTTTGGTAGATGCTTGGGAACTCGAACAACAAGTTGCAGGTATTCAGGTATCATCACAGGGAGTTTGGATGGTGCAAGGAACGGCTAAACTCCTGTAAATACATTGCCACAAATAAAATAAAATAAANAAAATAAAATAAAATAAAATAAAATAAAATAAAATAAAATAAAATAAAATAAAATAAAATAAAATAAAATAAAATAAAATAAAATAAAATAAAATGTAGTTTTAAAGATTGTTTTTGCTTGCTACTTTTTACTACAGTAGCCTGCTACTTGCAAGCTGCTCTTCAGAGCCTTCAGCCTACAGTCCATATCATCTAAATCTGTATCAGCACTGGATCATTACATTTCTGTTAGCATACTACAGAAGAATAAAATACAATACTCAAAGTACTTTAGGCTTTGTTTCACATGAACACTTTCAAAGATAAAAGCATCAGATGACCTGACAAATCTGCAATAAAATTCACATCAACTTTCCTGGTGCAGAATCAGGCCCAGGAAGAGAAAATCTTGAATGATGTGGTCTGCAGACTTCAGCCTGTGAGCATCTCTCAAGACTCCTCTCACAGATGATACAGGTGAAGTGTTAATTCTTCAAAATATGGAAGTGAGCACTGAAGGAAAGCCAACGCACAGTAAAAGTGCTCAGAATGTGGATGCTCCATGCAAAACCTTATGGCATTTTCATTCCTTTATTTTTGTCCCTGGGAGTGGCTGTCACTTTGGTGACACTTCTCGTGGARCAGAAGCTTTGCTGCCCTCACTGACACAGGATGGCTGCTGTGAACTGCCAGCTACTCTCCCTGACATTAATGTGGAGACCTCAGTGTCCTGACAGGAGTCCATGGAGCTAGTTCAGATTTGGCTAATTTCTGCTCCTGGAGAGCARGATTTTACAGAAAGCAGAACTGTTTCTGTAAATCTAAAATTGTCTCAAAATTTTCCCAGTGGAATGGCACTGATGCATACTGTGCTCATGGCAGCAGCACCCTTGTGATAAACTACAGACATATTTGATGACTGGAAATAGCTTTGATACCTCCAATTTTTATCTGGTGGAGGATTACACCTTGCAACTCCTGGATAAAAAAAAAAAATAAAAATCTCTTCATTTCCTACCCATGTGGATGTATTTTAATAAAATTACACAGCCATTGGGCCTCATACTCTTCAAAAGTTCAGTCTGAAGTCAAATAACATATCAATCATCCAGAGTCTCCTACCATTAAAAACCTAATACGTTTGTGCAAAAGGAAGAAAACCCCCAAATATACCCAAACCATTTGTGTCTATTATAGGGAGATCTAAAATAAAATAATTTTTATTTTTCTTTCCGTTCCAGGTCATACTCCAAAAAAGGTGAGCTATAGAAGTGATAAGATACAAAAGCAGTATACATAATTTAACTGATTTTTTTTTAACCTTCACTTTTAAATGAAATGTGATAGAAAATTTCCTCAGGACAATGTACATGTTCCACTTAGATGCAGGTGGATCCACCTACTCTTCCAGCCTGTGCAACTGTTCTGAGCCTGGGCAAGCAAAACTTGGCTTTCCCTTTCTGACTTTCAGCAGGAGAAAACTTTGCAGAATTGCATTTCTGTGGTGTTTGTCAGAGAGCACGAGTCTGCTCCCTGCAGTGAGATCCTGCTTGGTCTCCTTTGAGTTCTTAAGTTTTATTTTTTTTTCCCAGTGCCTGGGTATTGGGGGTTAGATTTGGTTTTTGTTTTGTTTTGTTTTGCCCTTGGAATTTTTTCCCTGGAGTTGCTAAGACACTGATGACTGGGTGATTGTCGGTACTTAACAAAGACAAAAGGAACCAGGGAAGGAAAGATCTGAAGGGACAGGGGAGCTGGGGAGCTGGGCACTTCTGCCCCTTGGCACTGGAGGAGAGAGGTCACCCAGGCTTTTTGGCTTGCTGCGAGAGGAGTTTCACTGTCACCATCGACTCCGCTCCTGGAAAAAAACCTAGCACCATCTGCTCGTGTGCCCGGGGATTTCTGAGCTCTCCTCCTGTCCCACTGGAGTGGGCCCGACCCTGTCCCGGCCATCGCTTTTGCGGCTTTTGCCTACGCTGACCTCACACCCCTGTCCTGCCAGGACATCCCTGCTGCTCCAACCACCACTGCAGGAACTGCCCATCTGCCTCATCACCAGCCTGGTTACAGCTTGGTGCCTCAGAGCCAGAGATCAGACTGCCCTGGGATTTGTGGTCCCTCGAGGTTTCCTGGKTCTGTCTTATTATTAATGCTGTAGTTGTTAGATTTGTTTGTTTGCTTGTTTTGTTAGATATATATATATATATAAGTAAAAAAACCTTGTTATTCCCATTCCCACATCTTTTTGCCTGAGAGCTCCTTAATTTCAAATTTATAATAATTTGGAGGGAGGGGGTTTGCAGTCTCCATTGCAAAGGGAGAGCACCGACTTTCCCCTAGCAGATACCTGTCTTTTCAAACCGAGGCACTGGGATCATCCAGATATGAAAAGTTCTCCCTTGAATCTACCAGAGTTTGGACTGAACCTACACCTCCCTTATCTCCAGCTGGAGCCTATACATTACCCAACTGCTTTTTATTTTTTATGGAATTCTCTTTACATGCTGCTTTATCCTTCTGCCTTTGTGACACACACACACACACACACACACACACGTGTAGTCCCTGTTTCAGCAGCAATGTCAATGCATTTAGCTGCTGCTTTTTAGAAAATAACACCCTTCTGCAGACAAATATTTATGGGAAAGCTGTCAGAAAGGGTTTCTCTGACTGGCTTCAGATCTGAGTTMTACTGAGGAGTAGAAAACTCTTGCAGTGCAAATTGGAGGCAGTCCATGTTGTTATTATTATATAGACACAAGCAGATGTATCCCACATGATTCTCTTATTCTTAAGCCAAACACTCCAGTGGTTTAAGGATCTTGGTGATTATTTACAAATTATTGGCTTGGCCTCCAAATTCAGTTCATGCTAGGAAGCCTTCCTTAGAGCAGATTTCCTCTTAAAGCTGCAAAAGAAGGTGATATATTCCCTTTCTTGCTTTTCACTTGCTCAGGAGTGAATTGCATTGGCTGCTCACAGAGTTCCCTTTGCTCTGCACCCCGTGGCTGTATGGATGTGAATGCAGCACTCACAGCCATGACTCTCTTCTCTCTCTCCTGAACAGGACAGCCACAGTTTCAGTACCAGCCTTCTCCCATTGAACCCTAGCAAAATTTAATTATCTGTAACAAGCAAAGTAAAAACCTGCTTCCTTTTCAGTCCTGCAAGCTGTACCCTCACTAACCAGCACCCAGCCTGCTTAAAWTGAGAGAAATCACTTATAGCTGGCCATAGTCACACCTGGAACTGGCCCAGTTCTCCTTTAAACTTCAGTGAGCACTGGGAAGAGGCACTGCCTTGCAAAGATAAGGTCCCAAATAACTTTGTTGAGCCAGATCAGAATCCATCAAACACCCTGATGCAGCTGCCAAGTAGTCTCCAGGCATCCCCAGGGAGCAGTGTTTTGGAAGCAAACATCCATTGCCAGGCTGCTCCTGGTGTATCCACCACAACCCTCCCACAGGGTGGGACCCGGGCTGCAGGAGTGAGCCCATTTTATACAGCACAGACCCACAGGACTCGTTTTCYTTCAGTGCAGCTGGTGCTGAGGGCTGTGGGCACTTGGACCTTTAGGTCCTCCACCTTTTGTTTCAGACTCAGAGCCCTGTTCCCTTTACCCCAGCAATCCATTTCTATAACTGGACAGACAAGGGCTGGGAAGTTACAGGGGTTGCTCACTTAGAGCAAAGACCTTTCTCTCCAAATAGTCCCACTCCTTTCAGCAAGGGATCACTCAGTGTGAGTGAAAAGGAAAAGGTTGTCCATAATTATTTTGCACAGCTGAGTTTGTCCTTTATGATTTTAGTTTCTGAAGGTGCACAACCATGGGTTCTGTGGGTGCCCAGGCTGGAGCTGGCAGGGGTGAGCTCCCTGGCTGTACCAGGTTGTTGATCCTGCCTGTTCTGTGACCTTTTTTTTCTCAGTCTTGTTTCATCTTTGGAAGGTCACCCTGCTTAGATTAGAAATGATGAAGAATCTTCTTTCMTCCTTGCTTGCAAATTGGCTTCTCTGGACACCAGAAATCACTGCTCCCCTAATATATAAACAGAAATAAGGATGGAAAATTCAAACATGTACCATTAACAATGAATGGTAATGAAATCTACCATTTCAAATTCTGATTTCTTACTTTAAAATCACTACCCGAAGGAGAAAATGTATGCACTTATGGGCTTCAGAAACCTAAACATGAACAGTGGAACATGAATAGTGGACTAAAACAGTGGAAGAGAAGTGGTAGCATGTTATTTTCCAGGCATTTTTCCAAGACTTAGAAGTCTTTCACATCTTTAAGTCCACCAAAGAAATACATTGARAAATATGTCTCCTTTTTATACAGTTCTTCTCATTAGGAAAGAAAGAAGTTTAGGCACACAACTGTTTAAGATTCAACTTTYCTTAACTATCAACAGATAGTGAAACAGATGCTGGCAGGCACTTCTTCCATCCTGTAAGATGCAGAATTACAAACAAAAGGAATAAGAAATGCTCCCAGCATGCAGATACTGCTGGTGATGGAGAGGTCTCACAGTTGTGCATRCTTTACTCTGTGAGTAAATGTGCACAGGGTTTTGCCATATTGATGTGAGACCTGTATCAGCCTTTACCAAGGCATGATACCTGTATAAATAATAATACACACACAGAAGAAACAAATTAAGAATTGATTTGTGAGCTTCAGAGCAGTGTCTGAACYAACAGTGCTTCTAGGAAAAACACACAGTCCTTGACCTGCTCCAGCTTTGGTCACTCCCTGAAAACCTTCCAGTGGAATCTGCTGAGTGCTGTTGTGTAAGACTGGATACACAGTGAAATGAAATACACAGTAAAATTAAATAAGCATGAATACAACCAAATAGACAGCAGAAAATACTGCAAAATTCCATTGTGCAAAACCTACAGCATGGAATGAACAGTAGGAATTGTTCTCATTCTCATGTATTTGTACAGGGAGGCAGAGACACTGAATTAAGAAATCAGGCATCCTGGTAGTGTTCATTGCTCTCTCACAGTGTTCTGGTATTGCCAGAGCCGAGGCAGCTCCAGAGGATGAACTGTCCCACTCTGGAGAAAAGTGCCTCAGAGAGAGGCAGCATTTGTCACCTCCTGAAGGGATCTCTCCCCATGAGGACTGCATGTAAAACAAGCTTCCAGCAGATGCTTGACTTTCACAAGGCTGAAGTTAAGGGAGATGAATTCCTTTCCTTCATTAGTCTATCTGCTTGGAAAGTTGGAGATAATGACACTTGACTCTCTCAGAGTGCTCATCTGAAGATCACTGGTGTAGGTACTGCAGTAAAAATACTCTGAAGAGGCACAAAGGTTTCTGGAAGTAAAGAGTTTGAAATAAACAAGCCCACAAGCTTCACAAGTTCCAGGAAATTTGTTTCCATGGGAGGAGAAAAGGCAGGAATTATGAAAAAAGCTTGTTTTGAGCATCACTGAGGAACAAGGAAATTCATACCTCTTACCAAGCATCCTAATGTTCAACCCTGTGACAAAAASAAGCCTTGGATGTTGATGCATCCAGAAGCACATCAGTCATGCCAAGGTATCCAGTGCAATAAAAATATATCAATATTCCAGGATAATGGAAAACACAGACTRTCACTGGTTTGTAAGAGAAGTTACCACAGTGGAGCCTTGTAGAAATTCTCCTCAGGCTGAAACAARTGGGCATTGTACCAACACAAATGTTTATTATTCATGGCAGTTATGGGATTATACATTTAAAAACCCTCCATCATTAGCCTCTTTCACAGAAGCTGTTCATCTTCTCCTCTGTGGATGCTACAGACCAGAGTTTCTCCCAAATCTGTGTGCAGTCCAACTTTCTTTTTCTTCCTAGCCAAAAAGGTACAGTCTGCTCCATGTGAGGGTTCACTTTCAGCAGTCATTTATCTATTTATAACATTTATTTCACAAATCAAGTGAAATGAGAAAAAGTGGCTTTGAATCTCAAGGATAATTTTCAACCTATGGTATTGTTGAGGCAGGTCTAGTTAGTAACTAGAAGGCATTAGGGATTCTGCATTAAATAGGAATATTGTCCTTGGACCATGATTCTAGCACATTTCCTGCCTTTCAACAACTTACCTTCTGATTTCTTATTTTTTTAAATGCCTTTCTATAAGAACAGACAAAATCCTGCAGAAAACTGCTGCATCTTTCCAGCAGAAATATCCTCTCTCACAAATGATACTTTAATATGATAATCTAAACTAAAGCCTGCAAAAAGAGAACAAAGTCCCTGAAACTGTCCAGCAATTCATSAAATATCCCTTCATCCTGAAGAGAGAGAGCCCCACATGGGGAAGGGACAGGGTTGGCCCCACACCAAGGTGCTGTGCTGGACTCAGAGTGTGAGACCAGGAGAATATTCCTGACCAAAGGCAGGCACTCCCTGAGTCAGCTCCCTTCAGCTCAGGCCCTCCCAATCCCCCTGGGCATGTCCTTATCTCCTCCCTGCTGGGAAATGCCATCCCTCAGCTTAAACCTCCCTAAGCAGAAYGTAAGCCAAGGCACATGGCCTCAATTTGGGCACATGAGCAGCAAGTCCCAGCCACTGAGAGCAAACTGGGTCACACACCCCTTGTTTGCCAGCTTTAGAATTTATGAAATACTTAGAAGAGTTTATGAGCTGTGTGATTCTGTCTTAGGTAACTTTTGCAAGGATGTGAAATGAAAGGCTGAGTCTGAGGGGCATTTGGCTGTCCTTGCACTCTGAAAGCAAAGGCACTCCTGGGTACATGAATCCTCTGGGAATATTTGTAATTTCATCCAATRATGTCTTTTATTTTCCATTTGTCTGAGTGTGTGGCCAGCTGCCTTCTCATAGCCCAGGACCTAAAGCTCTTTCATCACCTCTTAGCTCATTCCATGAACAAATTGGCTTCAAGCTCCTCTGTAGGTTGTGCCAAATCATACCAAGTCCACTAGAGAGGAGAGATGGACAGTATCCTTTATATCTGCATAGGGGTTCTCAAATGGGAASGTTGTTAGGTCGATTGAGAACTATTTGTGGTCAACTTTTTTGTGAAAAATAATCTGTCAAACACATCAGCCTAATTACAGGGACTCAGTTTCTGCCAAGATATAATTAATGGTCTCACAGATATTAACTGCTGTGAGAGTTCATTTTGAGATGAAACTTGACCTGAAAGACCCATGTCCAGGACTTTTATTTTTGCAAATATTCTTCAGAATAAGATAATTATAATAACTCTGAACTAATATTTTAAACTCATTTAAAACAATTTGTATATTTCTAGCAGAACTATGCATTTCAAAGCATGGGTATCTGTCACTTCCAGCCCTGCAATTTGGGGTGGCCACTGTTGTTTAGTCCCTCATGGAAGGATCAGGGGACAGGATCAAATGGCAAAGTGTAACTACAGGAAATGAAGCTAAATGCCAGGCTGGATGCAAACAGGAATGGGATCCCTTCTCTTCACTTGCCCTCARCTTGGTCAGCTGTAAGCAGTTTTTTGAGAGGAAATCTTTAAAGCCATGAGACAGCTTGAGCCCCCCACCCCCCAGGCCARCAGAGTGCTCTGGGGACACAAAAATGCCATTTTGAAGGCAGGGCAGGTCATTTTGGGGTCAGCCATGGGCTGAAGTGCTGACACTGGAGGGAAAGTGCCTTGTGTGAGTCTGTCTGTGCCTGTGAAGTGTCTGGCTCAGCAGCTCAGGTCCTGTCTGCTGCCTCTATGATGAACAGCAGAGTCACTCTATGGTGACAGAAGTCTGGTTTGCAGAGCCTTCCCAAAACCCCGCTCTGCCACCATTGCAGTGGCACTGAGAATGTCCCCAAACAGCTGCCTGGAACAGACCAACCCAAAATGTTACATTTCTGACAGAGGTTATACTGCTTCCCTTTTGACACATGTCTAAGTCAAAAAAACCCCGGGAAAACCATTTTAAATTCTCACTTTTCAGCCTACAAGTAACTGCAAGAAGAGCAGTTTCAGCCCTGCTTAAGGGGAGAGCTAAGGATTTCCCTTGGCAGGCAGAAAGCTCTCTGTAAGTTAGAATTAAAGTATATCAGAGCAATTTACAAAAAGATAAACTCAGGCATTTAATTCCCTCTCTGTAGARCTGGATACGGTAAAGAAGCTGAGATTAATCTGCATTTATCATCTCCTGGTATTAGGGCTGGCAAGGTAACCTGCTCTTATGTAATTGGACTAATAGCTGTGGTTTATTAACATCATTAAATCAGTGCTGCCTGGTAAACTTCCCTTTTATCTCACAGCTCTCATTGCCTTATCTGCCCTGGAGGAAAGGACTGCTTTCCTGGAAGCACGTTCTTCCACATCGTGTGTGAATCAGGCATGGACACAGAGGAGTCAGGGGGCAGCCCTGGTTGTTTTAATGAGGAAGAAGCAGAGATTGCTGGGTTTGATGAGCAGGGTACCAGCTACTGCACTTGGGCTGGGATGGCTGCAAGCCAYCCCTGACAGCACAGAAACCCCAAATCCACAGTAATGCTTGTTAATCTTGCAGAGAGAAAACACAGTTGTAACAAAGGAAAAGGGCAGCTTGATCTGCTTGGCCATAGGGTGTCTCAAAGCAAATGAAGATTTTGTATTTACTGGCTTCTTTGATAGCAAAGGATTACAAGGGGAAAGCACCTCCTCGTGCATCCTGATGAGGCTGCAGTTTGTCAGGCTGCAATTTGCACAGACTGCATTATCAAAGGAGATGCTRCACAGGGAAAGAGGGCTGGGCATGCTCAGAGGCACTGGGTGATGAGTAAGATGCAATTAAATAAATAGAAATGGGAAAAAAAAACCCCACAGGCCCAAGGAGTGCTTGCCTCACTTTGTTATTTGAGGTCTGGTGGATCTTCTTCTTTTCTAATCACTTGCCTTTATAATTGGAGCAGTGATGGGTGAAGAGAAATCCTCAGTTCCTGCCTCTGGTTTTCATCTGTAACTCTCCTCCTAAGGTAAAGTTTTCCAAATTTCCCACACCTGAGTCTTGTTTTTTGTGAGTCCTGAATATTTATTTCTTCAACAAGGGATGCCATATAAAGGGAACATCAGTATGGGYAAGGCAAAGAAATGAAATTATGTAGAAATCGAGGAACATGAAAATCAATAAAATAGCTATGCAAGCTCTGAGTAGAAAGCACAAGAGGAGAAGAGAAAAGCCTTCCAGTCTTGAAAGGATTGGAGTGTGAGTTTTGA
>CADDXX010000842.1:160869-183939 GCA_902810485.1 Alauda arvensis
CTTTCCCTTTCCCTTTCCCTTTCCCTTTCCCTTTCCCTTTCCCTTTCCCTTTCCCTTTCCCTTTCCCTTTCCCTTTCCCTTTCCCTTTCCCTCTCACTGACTGATGGCAGATGTGTTTGTGAGCAGGTCTTTCAAGTCACCTGAGAGCTGCTACAGAGCTGTGAGAAGCAAAGGCTGGGTTGATTCAGTAGGAAATTCTCTTTATTATGGCCAGCCCCGGGGGGTTCTGTGCTTTGTGTTTCTTTACTCAGTGCTCTCCATGTGCCACCTGCAGGCTGAAGCCACTGCACGTCCACATGGGACTGCTCCCAAGGTGCTGAAGGACAGCCTTGAATTTCTTTCAATTCCTGAAYATAAGCAAGACCCAAAAGCTGCATTTGCCCTACAAATTCAGGTTCAAACCCAGCCTCCTTTTATTTTTTTCATGGTCTATGTGGATAAGATGCAGATTCTTTTCTAGTAGGCACAGGTTTGAATTATTCCAGCTTTMCTCAGATCACATCTCAGAGCAAGGATTCCAGTTTCAAGGCTGTGCACATTTGCATGACTTTGTCTTCTGTCAGAAGGGAAGGGAAGGGAAGGAAGGCTGCTACTCCCATCACGAGCTGCAGTGCAATTCACCTCCTGGGATAATTTCCACAGAGCAGYTCATTGTGGAAAAAGCTGTCTGGCAGTGAATACTCAGGTGGTTCATTAAGGAAAATTCTGGTGGAGAGAACTGGTGTCTAGATGTGATGAAAAGTTAATGAAACACGCACAACATGCCTGTGATCTGCAGCTCATTTTGAGCAGAAGCTGATCTCACACAGGTGCATCTGAGSCTTTAGGTAAATGTTTCATGGGTGTTTGTGCATGACCCCAGACCTGGAAGGCAGCAGGGAAGGSAGCAGCCAGGTGCCAGAGGGGAACCTGGCAGTGGGGAGGAAAAGGGGTCCCTTGATGCTCCTGAATGAGAAACAGGACACCAATAAGGAAGTGAACACAAGGATTTGAAATCTGCAGTACCCTTGTTATCAGCTCTGAGCAAATGAGCAGTTGAAAGAGAGTCTAACTAAGATACTGGGATACAGAGAAGAACACGATCCTTGTGATGTCTACAGTACTGCTACTGCAAGACTAGGATAAAATCTTGGTTAACGCACCTGGTTTTAGTCTGAGAAGCTTGCTGTGGTATCTGTGCTAGATCTGGCCTGCAAAGAAGTCAGTGCAGTGTGGAAAATGAACTGGTAATGTGTAGCACATGGCTCAATCCTAATTTTGGTAGCAAATACATTAGAAAGTCAGATAGATGCTATCTAGGAAGCAGGGGGAATCTCCAATGATACCAAACAGTCAGATTCTGTGAACTTGCAGCTATATTTGTTGCAAAGCTCATAGCACCATGTAACACAACCAAAACCAAACTGTAATGCTGAACRCTTAAGAGTTTACAATTGCTTTTCCAGCTAYGCGTAAATMRTGAGTGCATTTTGCTGTTCTGGATKGTGTAGTTAATGAGACAGCCTGCCTGGAAACTGGCTTGTCTGTTTAGAAAGGCAGGGGATGTGTGAAAGATGAATGGAGAACCAACAGGCTCACAGCTCTGGAAATAACATCTCCTGACAGTGCTCRGGCAGAGCAGCCCTTCACCCAGGGAAAGGCACTCAGCCTTGCTGTTGTAACATTACATGCCCTGACTGCCCTAGCAAGTGAGGCCCTTTTCCCTGTTTCACCAAGCCCTCCATGAGGAAAACAATTCCCAACAGGCTCATTCCTCCCTGTGTCTTACACATTTTCCATATCTCAGATGYATCAGGTGCAGGTTTCCTCAAACACTCAGTCACTTCCAGGCAGGAGATAACCTGGAAATAGCTGAGATGGTGGAAAGCAAAAGTGCAAACTGCAAAACCTGCAGAGAAGTTCATTTCCTGTTTCCATGGCACACTGTCTTTGCAGGATGAAAGATCACCTGGAGTTCACACAGGTCTTTTCTATGCACACACTATTTTTTACTACTTTTCCATGGCGGATACTTCCGAAATAAGATGGCCACTGATGTGAAAGAGAGAGTTCAAGATGTGAAATAAAGTCATTATGGCTGTGCATTTCTTACTCTATTTAAGTGCATAGCAGGGTCTGGTGATTTTGCAAGGCTCCCTTTCCACTGGTGATTTGGCTTTAATAGAAACAGTGCATAAAATGGGTGTTTTTAGTCTGTGTACTTAAAGACTAGATCACAAAAGTAATCAAAAGGTAAGAAGAAGTAAGAGGTGGAAATGGAGTGGCCAGTCAAAAGTGAGGATGGACCTGCTCAGCAGCTTCCAGCAACACCTACAAGAGCTTTGCTCCAGAGGTTTTCCCTTGAAATGCTCTTCCCCTGGGCACCACAGGCTGCAGGATTCTCAGCTGCCCCCTGAGCAGAACAGCTAGCTACGTGATTTTCTCTCCTGATGTTTTCCTTTTTCTTGAAATTCTCTTTTGCCTGCTGGCAATTATTTGCTGCTTCCAGACCTGCTTTGTAAAGCCMTGATACCACTGGGGAGTCATTGGTGAAACAGCCTCAGAAGTGTTGCTGAGCTGATTGCAAAGTACCCCATACCAAAAACAGGACTTTTCTCCCCCTGTTCAGCCTACCAGCAGGGTTTCTGCTCAATCCCTCACTGTGTGGGAGAGGAATCCAGGCACTGCTGCATTACTCACTGGCCTGAACAGGGAAAGCCTCTCCATATGGTTTTCCTAATGTGTGTGTACACATTACAAAGTGAACTCTTGAATCAGTTGCTCTGATTTTCTGGTAGTGATAAAGGGATCAGAGTAGGCTGACTCTGGCACAGGGAGAGAAAATGGCTTTTAACATACTGATGGCTAATTTTTTCCTTGGTATTCAACCTTTTTGATGGGCATATCAACCTAGATATGGAAAATTATTGCAGCCAAGTTAGCACAAATCACAAATCTACTCTGGAAAGCATTATTGTGGTATCTCTTTCCATCCTTCATTTCAATTATATATTGTTGTGATGTGTGTTCATGGCCTGTTKTATTCAGCTGTAGTATCAGATACCTGAGATTCAAATGCCATTAATCCATTCTTATATAGTTTTCCTAAACACAAAGCAATATTGTACTTAGGATACACTGTGCACACTAAAGGAATGTGTTTAATTACCTTCAGYAGGTTTGAATAAAGCTGTAAGAAGGAGATAATTGCTCAGGTAAGAAAGGAGCTGAGTTTTACAGGGGAAATACCTTTTTAATGGGAAAATGAACACTGGAGAAAGCCAAGAGTGCRTTTGTTTGATTTGAAAAGCAAAGAGAGGATACACATAATGATGCTGGGTGACAAAGACCATTGCTCAGGAAGGAAACCTATTTTTTTCAGTGTGTGGAAGACCAAAACTTACGGTCTGGCACTGATGTTGACAATGAAATGGCTTTCAAGGAATAAATTTTTCCTGTGCAGGGTTTAAAGGCAATACCACAGGGAGAAAGAGACACTAATACAGCGTGGTTTCGGAGAGGGAATAGGTGTTGAGAGGGGAGAAGATGGGCAGTGAGATTCTAAAGGCAGTGACTCAGCCTTGAGAGCAGCTGCTGGTGCTGGGCAGGCTGAGAACACCCTGGCAGAGGCTGSTGAGGTGTCCTGGCTGCCAACCCCAGCCCTGCACACAGGATGGACCAGGCTCTGCTCCGTGGTGCCCAGCARTGGGACAGGAGGAACWGGCAGAAGAAAGTGATGCTCAGGGAGTTCCACCTGAACRTRAGGAAGAATTTCTTTCCTGTGCAGTGGGGGAGCACTGGGACAGATGGYCCAGAGAAGGAATCTCCCTCACTGCAGATAGTCCAGAACCTGTGCCATGTGCTCTGGGATGAYCCTGAYKGAGCAGGGAGGTGGGACCAGATGAYCCACGGTGGTCCCTTCCAGCCTGACCCATCTGTGATTCTGTAAAAACCTTGTGAACCCCCAACGTAAAAATSAGACTCCAAATGGGCACTTGGGGGCAGTGGTTGCTCGGCTGTAAAGGAAAGCAGGACCAATTCCCCAGCTGCTGGGCAGGAACTGCCTGAACACTTCCTTAGTCAAAGACCTGGGATGTGAATGGAGCCTGGGCCAAACCAGGAGCTCTTCAGGTCTTGGAGGGCTTCAGTTTTCAGAAACACCTTAAAGTGCTGTCACAGGCCTAAATTACGAGGTGATTCTTTGGTTTTAACYTGCCTTCATTTCTCAGGGCAGCATGTAGGAGAGGGCTCAGGAAAAACTCCTTCAGAGTTTGTCCCTTCCAATTTATCTGTCAGCTGTGCATGACTTTTTACAGAAGGAGAGGAGAAGCCTSACTCTGAGAGGGCTACAGGTGACATTTGTACCAGGACACTCCGCTGGGTGTTGGGATGGACATTCTGGTTTTCAATGAACACATTATTTAATACCAACTCCTTAAACACCTTTGAATTCCTCAGTCTCCTGCAGACTGGCAAGCACCAAAAAAACCCCCCAAAAAACCCCAGAACCATAATCTTTTCATGTGTCCTTACACTCCCCAAAAAAGCAGACATAGGAATTAGGTAGGATGGCAGAGGAGTTGAAACTGCATGATTTTTAAGGTTCCTTCTGACCCAAACCATTCTATGATTCTATGAAAATAGGGACAGATCCAAAACTTGCTAATGGTCTTCAAAAAGCCCTGTGAAAAAGTGGCTCCAAGGCTGTGGTGGCTCTTCACCATGACTTTTTCACAGGGAAAAAAAAAAAACAAAAAGCACTTGGCATGATTTCTGTGGGTAACAAAGAGAGGGGTGCACAGATGTGGAGATGGATGTGACTGCCCCTAACCCCACCTCAGCTGAAGCCAGCTGGCCACAAGCTATTTCTGATCCTCAGGTCCCTCTGTCTGGGCAAACATTGCTCATTGCCCAGGTGAAAGCATCTTTTCTTTCATCACAGCTTCCTCAGGAGAAGGACCAGGATGGAAGCAGGAAATCTTCAACCYCACAATAAAGAGGGGTGATGCATAAGAAATTAGGGCTCCTTTTAAACTTCTTGATGAAAGTAGAGGTGTTAGGATTTTGTCACAAAGGGTTTTATGAATTTTAATTTCAAAGTTCAAAAGGAAAATTAAGACGAATGTCAAGGTCCCACCCTTCAGAATTATTCCAAGGAAGGAAAAACAATCCAAAGAAAATAATGATGATGATTTCCATGCTCCATCCCCATCAGAAATTTGGGATTGATTTTAACACGCCAAAGTTTAGTGGTGCAAACAAATAGCAGAGAGATGATTTATGGTGTTTTATAATTTAATTTTGTTCCTTTTATTCTATGTCAAATTGCCCAAACTCTGTGATACATTAGGACATAAAAAGGCACAACTGTCAAAATCAAAGGGCAATGTGGATGAAAAAAACTCTTTAAAATTAAAATAATGAGATCTCTTTGTCCACCTGTTCTGAGATCTCACTTTCATAATTACATAAGAAAGACTGAATTAAGTCTTTAAGTGCAAAACAAAACTCCTTWTTTTAAGATATATTAAATTTGTCATGTTTTAAGCACGAATCACAGCTGCTAATTTTACACATTATTGGTTTTTTTAATAATCTAGGTTTTGGCTCTCTCAGCTTGTCAACCAAGCAAGGCAGTGCAGTATTTTCACATGAAAGAAACTCTGTAGAAGAAAGGCTGGAGAAGCATGGCCTTTAGGGGTTTTACTGACATGGGTATTCATGGGCCCTGAGCTTTCTGCTCTCAACATTTGTTTAACAGGAGAGCAGCTGGAGGTGCCCTGTCTCACTTCAGGGGGTGCAGAAGGCAGGAGGGAGATGTGCTCCAAGCAGAACCYGGCTGCTCCTGCAGTGTGGCTTTGATGTTGATTTTCTTCAGAGGCAAACCCAAGTGGAGGGAATGAAAAAGCTGMAAGATAACCCAGCATCTAATTTTCCACTATTATTTTCCACAGGCTTTGTAGCAAATTGAAGTAGRAGTCCTGTTTGTTTGCCCTGGTTGTTCCATGAGCTGTCCTTCTTGCAGGGTTCATTCTGTTTTATCTTTTATAATTTCTGAATGACCTTAAAAATGAGAAATTCTGTTGGTCAATCAGTTCAGCACATTCCTCAGTAGAGAACTAGATAGGAAAATTCATSGCCTAATCTTGGTAAATTTAACAGAGACTGCTATCAATGGTATCAGTGCTAAATCCACATGCATGTTGCCAGAGGCAGGTCCAGAAAAGCATGGCAAGTTTGTAGATATTCAACTATCATCCATCACTGCTTGGTAATAAAGCAGAAAGAATGAAAGAAAAAAATTGTTCTGACATAATTCTGTTTTGTTGGTTGAAGAAAAATAGAGACATAATTAATAATATACAATGCAGAATTAACAGTCCTTAATGCTTTCCCCTGAAAATGGTAACAAAGATCTGGATTTTATCAGTTTTGCATTGTCCCAAACAGGCCATTTACCTGTGTGCATTGTGAAATTAACTTGTCTCAATTAATGCTAATATCAGTTCTTTTTGTTCTAATCAGACAGTTCCAGAAAAGCTATGTGGGATTAGCAATAATAGAAAAAAAAATAAAAAAGAAAAAAATCTCAAGCATATTATGCCTGCTGGGTTTTTGCTGTTACAATTCCACTTCCACCTCCACTATTAATAAGGCTTTGGGTGAAATTGGTTTCTTTGATGACAGAAAAAAAATAGTGATATACTTCTAAAGGATTTTTTCCCTTGCAGAAACTGTTATAAGCAGAGCAATTGTGTGGATGCAATGGAAGGCAAATGTCAGAAACAGAGTGAGAATCCTTCCCTCACAAATCATTTAGCAATGCCCATGCCCATGCAAACAGCCATCCAAAACGTGGCCACCACAGCAGCCTGACATCCTTTGCCTTGTGGTACCTCAGCTGTGGGGAGATGCAGATAACAGAGCCTGGAAGGGCACAAAAGATGGAGTGCAAGGGCCAGCTCACATCTAACACACACAGAACACAGCACCTTGCTCTCAGGAGCCAAAGAAGCTGCTCTGAGTGTGCTCTGAGCCTGTTATGCCYGATTTCCAGCTGTGGCTTTGGCTGTCACAAAAGGTGTGAATTTAATCCCTGACAGGTGGCAGGGGTTTGTTGACTGGAGACAGCTTTGAGGAACAGAGCACTTGAGTGTTTTGTGTGTTGATGTTTCATGCCTGGGCAGAGAGGAGACGATAAAACCGCCTTAAGTTTGTGTTGTACTGGATGAAAAGGGCTGGAGAGGTTTCATTATYGCTGTTCTTCAAAAGCTCTCCGTGGTGCAGCCTCGCTGAATGCGATGCATTCAAGCCATCAGGAAAGGGGAGTTGTGATATTTCACACGTAGGGTAAGGAAATGAGTACATGAGACACCACTGAGAGACCTCTCTGTACCTGAGAGCCTCTAAATTGTCCTCACTGAACTGTTGCAAGGAGAGGGAGTGTGAAAGAAAACCTACTCAGAGGAAAGGGGGAATGATAAGGACAGAGCCCTCCCCAGCCTGGGAGCATCCAGCTACTCTGGCAGGGCGTCATCTCCCCTTTGCTGTGGTCTGCATTTTTTGCAGTGTATCCTGGGGCTTTCCAGGCCAGGTGGCCCCTTGTTGAAATGATCAAAGGGAGAGTTTACTGCTGTGTCTAACACAATCCTCTACTGCATCCCCTCCTCTTTCTCTCTGTTTTAGAAAGCTAAGACCATCATACACTGCTTCCAAGGACCAAACACTGCTTGCAGAGCACAGGCAGAGGCCTGGTAAGGGATTGTGATGCTGTTTGTTGACCACTGGCAATAGCTTCCATGCACTTCTGGGTCCCTCAGAACACCTTGCTCAGGTGCCTTGGGAGTGCAGAGGACACCTGAGGCAGGGTCTTTCAGTGAGGAGTGGATGGACTGAGTGAGAGGACCTTAAGGATAAGGCAGAAATGTGTCATCTCCCTGTGAGCAGCATCTGTCTTCAAGAGACTTTGAGGAGCCCCAGCTCTCCCCACAGCCTTTGCTCCCAGGGAAAGCAGCCCCAATGGGGCTGGATCTGTTCCTGTGAAGGGCTGCAGCCTTCTGCCCTTCCCTAGAACAAAACTGACTCTTCAGGAGAGTTGTTGCAAACAATATGATCCTGKGATGGGAGCTCTGTAAGTGAGGTTTTGAAGAGGGGCATGGCATTTGTTAGTGCTGTAACACGAGAACAAATGAAGCRTATAAACAATTTATTCTCATCTGTCACAAGAGCTGCCCTACATAAAAGCCAGATCACCTTTGGTCAGTGCCAGAAGTATTTCTAGCAAAAGTAATAYGGACAGTCCTAGGATCACTGTGCCTCTTTTTGAAAGCACATGTGCTTATTTTTGTTCCCAGGTTTAGAACAGAGAAGTGGTTTGGAAACACTCACAGGACATCCTGGCACAAATGGAAGACCATGTTTAGGCAAACCAGAACACAGTTAAATGTAATTTTAGAGGATTGTATGTTTGATAAATCAGTCTGATAGCACTCCCCTGGGGAATGAGCTCCATGCTTGGACAGTGTTATGATTTACTAACCAAATACAACAAGTTCCTGCAGTCCAGAGCACAGTGGTTCACTTCCAGTGGCACAAAATCCAACACACATCTTGGGACTCTGGCTGGTGGCTCCAGAGACATTTCCTGACAACAGCCTGCCTCAAATGCTCCATGCAAGATGCATGTGACAGGGAAGAAAGGTTTTCCTCTGGTCTGTCAAAAGTTTGGACCTGCATTCTGCAGGGAGATACATTGCCAGTACTAAAACTAAAACTAAAAGTGTGACATTTGTATATCCTCTCTCTCTCTCTCTCTCTCTCTCTCTCTCTCTCTCTCTCTCATGTTGCCGAAGCATATGGGAAAGGTACTACAGGGAGTAGCTTTTTCTATACAAATTTTCCAGATGCATCATCTTTAACACTCCAGCATGAACCTTTTTTGCTCTGCTGAGGCTGCAAAGCAAAAAAGGTGTTTATGTGTTTGGCCTAACAACAGTCTTGTTGCTCCTGACCATGCTGGATGCTGCTCATTGWCATGAAAATTAAGCAGTGCTCCAAGTGGCTCCCAGCACAGAACCATTCCAAGGACACCAAGTAGGTCTCCAAGAACAGGGGGCTGTTTTCTCCCAGAGGCTGTGACCACACTGGTGCATTGCTTGTGTGGTGCTCACCAGGAGCACAGCAGGTTTTGGCTCCAGCCACAGCCACAGAAGTAGCCCTTCTGTAAGGAGAATCCTGCCTGTGGCCTGGGTGATGCAGCAGGGAGAAGGCAGCAGAAGAAATCTCTTMTGAGGGCCTCCTTGGCCTTGGTGTAGCATGACAGTGGGAGGGCTGCTCACTGCTCGTGCAGCTGGGCAGTGCAAAGATGTGATCTGATGTGATTTGTCTCGGCGTGACAGCACTGCRGGGCTTCAGCTGTGCAAGGTGTGGGTGCTGCCAGGGGGAAGGCAGGTGTGCCAAAGGATGTGCCCAAAGGCATCCCAAGGGATGGGCACTGTGTCACAGGATCCACCTCCAGGGGCTGGCTGGTGCTGCGAGGGAGGGAAAAGAGGCAAGAGTTCAACATTGTTTATTTCTGGAGTTCAAGGTTGTTTTTTTCCACGTGGTTTGTTTCAGGAACTTCTGCTGTGGCATCCCTAATACATCTCTCAGATACCTCTTGCTATTAAATGATGTCAGTCACACAGGATCYCAGATCATCTTATTTCTTGTTGATATCCAGCTGTTACAGCCCAAATTACATAAAGGAATTGACATTTTAGGAATCAGATCATGAAATCATTGTGATAGGCAAACACTGTTTGCATTCAGRTCGTGTCTCTGAAGGACTAACATTGATTTTAAATTCTGCAGCCTCCTGCTTGGGCCTGGCAGGATGAGGTGCTGAGGGTGCTGAAAACTCCCACTGGAGATACAAACAGCAGCACGAGTGCCTGGGAAGAGAAGGGAGGCAGCCTCCTGGAGGAGGGTGGGAGAGGGCTGGTACAGGAAGAGAAAACCCTGTTCTCAACAAATGACATCAAAGTGCAGAGCAAAAGTGCCTTTCCTTCACCAAAACACCCTTTAAAAGTCCTGTGTGAGCACAGGAAAAAGGCTTTTGTAGAGCACACTTTCTTGAATCACAGAAACCCTTCTAATCACAATTTTTTTTCAGGAAGGTTTTCCATAACAGCTTTGATAATGGAAAGTTGCTTACCTGAATGCTGGCAAGCATTCATTCTCTCCAGAACCTTGCAAATGGTAATAAGGTGGAGTTTGGGAAGAGGTTGTGGGGGATTTTTTCCCCTTCTTTTTTTTCCCTCAGGGAGAAGCTGCTTGTGCAGCAACCAAGGTAGTCACTAGTGTTCAGTCTGCTACACTTCCCAAGGCCAGCCATTAATAGGATATTTGGCTGCACAACAGATGATTTGAATGCTCTTGTTTGAAGGGCAAATAGTCATGATTATCTTTTTGTAGACACAGAGAATATTTTAAAGAATTTTAGTCTGTCTTTTGTGTAGCACAGAATAAAGGATATACAAAATATAGGATCCCTGTAGGTACAAAATTGTTCTTTTATGTTTTAACACTATTATGCTTAGAATTCACCTTCTTTTCCCTTTTTTAATTTTTTTCACTGTTTTTGTTCTCTTAGCTAGTATCAAGAGAGGATATATTGCTGCAAGTAAAATAAAAGCTTTTATCTAGGACTTCTCCATGGTCTAAAATTACAGTTCTGTAAACCCAAGTGATGGTTGGGTACAGGACTCAACCTACCAGTTAATGAGCAGTTCTTCATTAAACTCACTGCAGGAAGAGCATAAAGTTCATTTGTTTTTCCTGTCCTTCACAGATGAGRCCTTGAAATTCCCTTTTGAATAAGTTTTCATTTTCTGCTAGTGTAGGTTTCTGTGGTTGTGTTTTTAAATTCTTGGTATCGCAGCTGACAAAGAAAAATGAACGTGATTTCATGGYTGCATTTTATAGTTCACACAATTTATATGTGACAGAAGTGGGCAATGGAACAAAGTCAAGTTGGAGACCAGTAACATCAGTCCTGTTAAACATCTTCATTCATGGTCTSGATGATGGGGCAGTTTGTCCTCAGCGAGGTTCCCAATGGCAGCAGACTGGCAGGAGAGGCTGCTGTGCCAGAGCTGTGTTGCCAGGGCTGAACATGGACCAGCAAAGGGTCCTGGTGTCAAAGAAGGCTGACAGGACTTGGGGATGCACCCAGAGGTGATGCCAGCAGGTCAAGGGAGGAGATCCTTCCCCCTTGCTCAAGCACTGGAGAGGCCACACGTGAAGCACTGGGCCCAGTTCTGGGCTCCCAAGTGCYAAAGAGACACAGACACACTGGAGGGAGTCCAAAGGACATCCAGAGGTCTCTTCCAACCTCAGCCATCCTGGGATTCCAWGATKAGGCTGCATRTTATGAACAATAATRGASATTCAGGAAATACACAYTGCCCCTCCTYCAATATGCTTCCAAAGCATTTAAAACCTAAATTATCTCGCTGTAATCATCTACTGTTCTGTCACTATTGTATGAAAGTTTTTAAGAAAWAATAGCAGAGAGGTCTCYTAAGGTCTTCATAGTCATRGAATCATAGCAACATAGAATRTTCTGAGTTGGAAGGGACACACCAGGATCTCTTCCATAAGTCCAACTCCTGGSCCTGCAAAGACAGCCCCAAGAGTCACMCYATGTGCCTGAGAGCATTGTCCAGATGCTTCTTGAACTCTSTCAAGGGTTTGGGGCTGTGACCACATCACTGGAAGCCTKTCCTTTTACTGCTGAAGCCACCTGCCACAGGGAAGGCCCTGTGATCACCTTGTGACCATCTCTGCAAAGAGCAGAATTCTCACAGATGGATTTATGCCTTTGAACTCCAGCCCAGCTGCATCCCCTGTGACCATTGCAGTGGAGTTGGAAGCTGTGGATTGCCTTTGCATGCCTTGTCCTTCTGACAGCAGTGTTCCTACGCTGCTCTTTAGCAYCTGGAGGCAAAACTGAGCACAGCTCAGCTGCCTGAGGCTGTAGTACCACTGTGACACTCSGTGTGTTACTGCTGTGATGCTCCTTCCCAGGAAAGGGAAAAGCACAGAGGGAGTGGATCCGCTCCATGAGTCACTTGGCAGGTTCCTGCAGGCCAAGCGGAACGYGGGGCTTTAGCTAAGAGCTGCTTTTATGGGAAATATGGAATGTGACAGTTGTTTGGGTTGGAAGCCCCTCCAGTTACTCGGGGCCTGGTTCACCCAGGAGTGTGTGAGCTGCTAAAYGCTCCCCAGAGAGGGAGGCTGGAAYGYTTCCTGCCTTTTTGGCCAGGTGTTYGTCTGCTGCAGAGCTTGCTAAATCTGTCTTTGGTGCCATGGGCATCCAGTTGCTTCTCTCTCTTCTTCCTGCCCCTTCTTATTAACATTTTCATAAGGTTTCATTTTTTTCCCCTAAGAGAGTTTGCAAGAAATGAATAAAAGCTTATGTTGCCATTTTTCATCTATTTATTTTGGCTGTTTGTTTTTGCTCTGCTTTGGAGAGAGTGTGGTGCATAAATAAGCCATGACCTGTCATCCCAGAGGGAGGGAATRGTAGACTGTGCATGGAAAATCTTCTCTAGCTTTCCTCTTTTTGTTTCAGTAATGACATCATAGTAAGTGATCAGACCTTTTCCTGGAAGAAAGTTTGGTGTRCTTCATTTTAATCATGCAAGGCATACATGCTCAGACCTTCACAGTAAACCTGAGACCAATTTGGAACACGTTTCTTTTAAGTCCTTCAAGGTCTATATCATACCTCGTTGAAACAACTAATTAAGGTTTAATTTCACTGCAGTTTTCAGATAYGAGGCAATCACTGTCTCCTGCCCTGCTGATAAGGGCTGCAGCAACAAAGACTAACACTCCAAGTGCTAATTTAAAGACAGAAAAAGGAGGTGAATGTACAAGATTTCCCCATTTGAAATGAAACAATTAAAAAGCTGCAGTGCCTTTCCTGCTGTGATAACCAATGGTAAAAAAAAATAAATGAGAGATATCATTAATCTATAGGCTTCACTGTCATTTAGGGGTGAAATATTTTTGTTGATTTTATGTGGTTTTTTTTTCATGGGGGTTTTATTTTTTTCCTTTTTTGTGTGTGTGTTTTGAGGTGGTGTTTTTTCCCTTGCTTAGGCTAAGGGAGGTAAAATAGCAATAGAGGTAACAGATACAAAAGCAGCAATTTCCCCCACACTGCCCAGCTGGTTATTTTAGCACTCACCTGTGAGCACCCTTCTCTGCAGAAGGGATGCCTTTGAGAAGCCACACATAAAGGTTTCCTGGAGCAGCTCTGCAGCAGAGGCTCAGCTCTCAGGTTTCCAGAACCTGCAGTTGAGCAGGATGTGTGGTGTGAGAGGATTTCATGACACAGATCACTATCGGTGAGAAGCTCAGCCAGAAATCACTTATTTCATTTCCCAYAGGACAGGGAATGGAGGCAGGGCTAGAAATGAAGTAAAGCACTGTAGCTAAATTCAGCAAATTCAAACGGGAGCAACTTGCTGACTTCACCAGAGGCTGGCTGCTGATTGCAGTGTTTGAACTAGATTTCCCCAAATGCATAACACAATGGCTCCTTAGAGTTCTAAGTCAGGATTTTACTAATTAAGACTACATGTCTGAATATACAGATGTACACACCAATATAGTCAAAATTTGAATTTGTTCTATTATTTTGGCTGTTCTTATTTACATTTTTTAGGGATAAAAGTAAAAACAAAAGATAAAAAAAGGAGCAGAAAGGGAGGAGAGACTGCAGATGACATGTGTAACATGTCAGACACCTGCGGACATCCTCATGGCACAACCTAAGTTAAAAAAAGCAAAATCTGGGAGGTTTGACAACATAAATACAAAGAAATTATCACAATTAGGTGTWTCTGGTGCGTACAAGGTAGTGTCACTGTGCTTCCCCAATGATCTTTATAGTATTAGCATCTTCTTTTCCCAATAGTAATATTATTCTTACACRAGGTTTTATTGCAAGATCACGCTGAAAAGAAAAGGGAGCAGAAAACTGCCTGCATGGGGGAGGCAAAGGAACTGCAGGTGAAAATTCTGAGTCCAGTTCCAGACACTCAGCCCAGGCCTGTCCTTGGACACCCCCTGCAAGTCAGTGGGAGCTGGTCAGCACACCTGGTGSATTCATCTCACCCTAACACRTGCTGAAGCAGAGCAAACACATGARCTGCTCCACAACTGCACCCATTTCTCACTTTCTCTCAGCCACAGAAAGCACATTGTGAGTATCTCTGCTGGGGACACAAGTGATATGAGATAAATCCCACCCGTGGTGTCCATCAAATGCTCACTGAACCAGAGAGATGTGCTTTGCATCCTTTTATCCCATTAATTTCTAGCAGATTGTAGGTGTTGTTTGTGACAGTAGAGTATAAAACATCTTTGGGGACATATGTGACTTAAATTGACAGTGTTCTTTTAATGTTTGTTTTGGAATAGGCTTATTCACAGTCTGCTGTGCTCCACAAAGTGGATGAAAGGCAGGAGCTGAAAACCCTACTATTATTTACAGCATGGCAAAAWATTCTCTCTCTGCTCTAAGTTAAAAACATTATGGAAAGAAAAAGAATCGGGGYGGGGGAGATGGGAGGGTGGGGTGGAAGAGTGGGTGGAGAATTACAAGAAGAATTAAAAGATCCCAAGACAAATTGTATTTATGAAAGATGAACTCTGCCATTTTATTTCCTTTGGCTCCAACACTCCCAGCAATGCAGTTCAAGGTCCTGTGCCTCATTGACACCTTTGTGCTGGTTTTGGAGATCCTGTTCTGGAGGAGGGTGGCTGTGACCAAGCACTGGTGGGGACCTGCCAGGATCTCCAGCCTTGTGCAAAAGCAGATGCCTGGCTGTTCCCAGTGACCACACTGCTGGGCAGGATGGGAAGGCCAGGATCAAGCACCAGATCCCTGATATGTTAAATCTATGCTCTGACTTTTCCCCTTCAGGCTGAGGTCTGTGCAGAGACACCCTTGGCTTCATGCAATACATGAAGTTTTGAACCAGAGCCTGGCCTCAGCTGAGGTTGTTTGTGAACCCTTGAAGAAACAGTCCTGGCAAGGTTATCTYGTGGCAGGAGGGATCCCTGCTTGTCCTGGTGAACCCACTCCTTTGGGATGCMTCATGTTGTGCATTCTTCAGGAAGACATGATTGCGTCTTCTCTTTGAATTTAATGAATTTTTTCCATACCCCAGGTTCAGAAATGTTTTTTGATTTTGCTTGGTAGGAGGAAGGACTGCAGCTCAGACCGTGGCCAGATAGAATCACAGAATCATAGAATCATAGAYTRKCTTGGGTTGGAAGAGACCTTAAAGATCACCTTTAAGTTTTGACCYCTCTGCCATGGACAAGGGACACCTTTTACTGGACCAGATTACTCAGAACTGCATCCAGTCTGGTCTTGAACACGTCCAGAGAGGGGGCACCCACAATTCTCTGGGCAACCTGTTCCAGTACCTCACCACTCTCACAGTAAAGAATTTCTTCCTAATATCTAATTTAAACCTACCCTCCTTCAGTTTAAGGCCATTCCCCCTTGTCCTGTCACCTCACACCCTTGTGAGAAGTCCCTCTCCACTTGCAATTCCCCTAGAGTTAAAAATAAAAACACTGTTTCAAACTAAAGCAGGTRTGAAATGGATGTTCAGCAGGATGCTCAGCAACCTCAGTCATACCTCAGCCAGGAATTTTCACCTGTAAGTTTTACATAAAAATTTTTATGGGAACTTGCACCTGGGAGCCAGGAAGGAGAGGAGCTTGGGGAATTGTATCTGAGATTGGAGAGGTGTCTTTCCAGGAGCATCCCCAGATTTGGGCTGCCASGAGAGGATGGGTTTTGCCAGTCTGGCTGCCTCCTGCTCTCCCACAAGAAGGGCACTGGGACCCCCCCAGAGCCCACCCAGTTACCAGCACAGYCCTGCCAGTGCAGCACAGGGGCACACCAAGGGACACGCTGCACACATTGCACACATCGTGGTGGGAAACCAAAGGCACCCCTGCAGAGGCTGCTGAAGGTTTTCCRCATCTGGAGTTTGGTGGTGGTCACCAAAATGAGGTGGTTTCAAGGAAAAATAAATATCTTATCAACAGCTTGTTTGTCACACTCGTGGTCGTATGAAAGGCAKCAGTCTCAGCCAAAAATACTGCGTACTCTTCTGAAAAGGGAAAAAGTTTATATTTCCTGAGGAAAAAAAAATGGGGTGTCAGGGCAATCAATTCACACAAATCTGAGCTTTTAATTTCAATTCCAACCATACCTTTGTACATGTGTGTGCATTCTAGTTAGCCTGAATTACAATGCAAAGACAATTTGAACCTCAAAAAATAGAGTTCTGGCCACATAATTACAAGAAAACTGCATTTTCACAGTTTCAAAAATTCTCTATCACCATTCTGAGCAAATATTTGTATTGAAACCCATAATTTGGATTTAAATTAATAGGAATTTGCTGTCAGGAAATATTAAATTTGCAGCCAGCCATAATGCAAAGCTTWGCTGTAACTCATTGTTCTGGTATTAATATATTAGAGACCAGTATTTGACCTTCCTTTGAATCCTGGCAAATCACACCTTTAGTCAGGCGTTAAAGGAGGGGAGTAAGATAGAGAAAGCACACTCCAGGCCTTCTCCAATTTAAAACTAAGCTTGTATTTAGAATAATAAATTTAAACTAGAAGCTAAAGTGTGTATCAAGCCCTAACTGCCTACTAATATTAATTTAAACCAAACAGATCATTTTTAAAAGTCCAATTTCTCCATTACAAAAAAATCCATGCAACCACTCCATAAATAAATACAAATTTACCCTGGCATCATCTGAAAGAGCCCCTCCCTGAGGCTGGCTTCTTGTCACAGCCAAATGCTTAATAGGTTGTGGCTGGAAAATCCCAGGGAAAGCTGGAGATTTTTATGAGATGAGCACTGATTGTGCAGGAGCCTGCAGCTATTGCTGACCTGCCTCTTTCACAGAAAGAGGATTATTACACAAAAGAGTGCTAGAGATACTGTATGAAAAATACATTTTAATTTCCTTCTCAGCACGAGAAGATGGAGAGAAGGGAAATGGGAACAGGCAGAGGAACGACTTCTGCAAGTGTTCAGTGGGGGGATTCCTTTAATATTATTATTATTGGTGTTACTTGGAAAGTTCTTTAGAGGGTCTTTTATGGATGCACATGAACAGGTCCCTGGTCCCTGGTCTTTTATTTCCTCCAAACATATAGAGCTGGTCTTTTGCCTACATAAACCCACACATACTCCCATAAGTACATATATTTTTCTGGCTTTTCCGCATTGCTTCCCTTCTGCTACTCCCTCCTAAAGAAATACTCCCTACTAAAGAAATACACTACTTGTCTTGCTAATTACAGTGCACATGGAGGGGCTTCTCTGTTAATTGCTGGCTGTCATGGGGGGGGGGAGTTCTTGTGTTTAATGTCAGGGAGCTGCCTGCTTTCCCACCTCACACCGGGGTGGGGATGCAGCGCCTTGGCCTCGGTGCCTGTGCTGAGCGCTCYCTGCTCTCGCTGCGCTGCCCGTCTCTGACAGCCGCACTCACCTGGCGATGCAGCAGCTGCTGCTCCCCCGTTCCCAGCCCCAGGTTCCTGCCCAGGCCCCCCTCCATCCTCCCATCCCCCTTCCCGCCCGGCGCTGATGCTGCACTTCCAGCGGCTTCTTCAGCCGTATCCATGACAACGCGGGTGACATCAGCGCCAGGGCTCAGCATCACCGCGAGGACTCCAAAGCAATTAAATGCTGATAGCGCCTTTTTAAATTGCACTTTGAATGTTTCTGGTAACGAAAACGAAAAAAAAATAAAAATAAAAGGTGGGGGGGAAGAGGTGGATGTTGTAGAAGGTGGAGGAAGATCCCTCGTTCATTGCTGGCTGTCTTTGCAGTGACAGCCTGCGTTCCCCAGGCACCACAGCGGCCTCGGCTGCCGTCAGAAATACCCTTCYCTATCCCTGGAGAAGTCGGCAGCATCCTCATCACCACTGCGACCTGCTGCAAAKGTTTGGGTGTCCACCGGTGTCTGATGCGCTGTTGAGAGGAGCAGAGGRGTGACACCCCTGCCGTCCCAGTTCGCATTCAATTAGGGAATCACGCAGCTCTCCTCAGGCCAAACTCCGCCCTCACCTCTCACAAAGGGGCTGAGCAAGGCGCTGCGTATGGAGCTCACCTTGCCTCTGCCACAGTGATGCTGTAGCAGGTACAAAAAGTAAGCTGGTGTACTGCTGGGATGTCACCTCTGTCCCCTTTGCAGGAGGCTCAGCCTGAGTTATGCTTATCTGTGTCTTCTTCCCATGCTCACCCTAGCCTGGATTAGCTCAGGGAGAGCTGCTCAGAACAGGACAGCCCCCACAGGGGCTCTGCAGTGTGGGGCTGGTGACCTGTGTCAGATCTTYTGGGGCTGCAGTGCTGRCAGAGCTGAGCAGGGCAGAGCTGCTGCCATTTGAGAGCAGAAGAGCAGCCCCAATGCCTCATCCTCCCCTGCATAGGCAACTTCTCCAAGCAGAGACATTTCCTAGGCACAGAGCAGGGAGAAAAAATAGCTTCCACCTAATCAGATTTGTGTAGGAGCAGCYCTCCTGGCTCGCCTGCTGGCAATTGGTATTAACAATGTAGGTCAGGTCAGCCTGACAGCCAGAGGCTCTGGGCAGCAGCCTCCTGGCAGTGGGGGAGCAATCACATCCYTCATCCCCCACTTCAAAGCCTTCTCCTCAAGCTTCCCCTCTCACACCAAGCCAGAGAGCTTGAGGGTCTCTCTGCACCTTTGGGGCTGCCCTCCACCCACTGCCTGTGGCCTGGGGAGCAGGTACATCCCTTATCTACTGCTCACTTCTCCAAAGCCCTCGGGGAGTGACTCTTGCACCAAACAGGCTTTTCTGCAAAGGGAAGGGCATAAAATCTCATCACCTGGCAGCTCTGAGAGCTTTGGACTGCAAGGAACCCATTTGTCAGTCTTTCATCACACCAGACATGTTTTAGCTTCAGTTCTTTGTCAGCAATTCAGGCAACAAACTCACTTCACACAAAAAACAGTTGCTCATGCTCTGTCATGTTACTCTATATCAGGTAAGCTTCAGACTATCCTGGTTCCTAATTTTCTCAGGGAACAGGTCTGCAATATCCTACAGAACCCCCTTCCCCTGGGAAGAGGGCCTGTGAAGCTGCTGGTCCCAAGGATGAGGKGAGACTGAATGCAGGGAGCAAACCTGTCTTGGCAGCTGGGGAGGGAGGTCGGACTCATTATCAAAAATATCAAAAGACATAAATCTTACAGTCCTCATCTGGGAGGTGAAACCTGCTTGTTGGACAGGGCTGCCCTTGTGCTGTAACAACAAACATCTCATGGGAAAGGAAAGGTAGAGAACCAAACAAGAAAGAAAAGAAAAGGAAAAGGCAGAAGGTTGGGTGAGAAATAAGAAGACGGACCAAAGAAGAGAAGAAAAAATAATAATGGGAAATATGTGTCCAGTTACACTTGGGAAGAAAGCAAGCAGAGGGGAATATTAAACTTTGAAGCTGGTCYTCAGGGCTTCCCTCATGCAGTGGGAAGTTCTGTGTGAGGACCTKCTGTCTCTGGTATCACACCTCAGATTATATGGGAGGACTAGACAATTAAATCAGTTGAGTAAGATCAACTGCCCTACTCATCTTAAAGAAATTTAATGGTTACAGCCACTGCTAGGGATGCTGCTGCAGTGTTATTTCATGGTTTGATGTAGTCACAGCCATTTATCTCTATAAAGGGCCTGGTCATCTATCACTGCTGTGTGGCAACATGGCTTGGAGTTAGATTACTGACAAAGACGTTGAATAATTTATTTTTATAATAATGGACAAATTTTAGCATAAAGAAAAGCAGCTAATTCATATTATGGTCTTTGATGTTAATTCATGTGGATTTATATTAGTTTTTTGCTATCTTATTTGTGTGAACTCCTTTCCCCTATTAGTAAGTGTAACTGCACTGCCTGGCTGACAGTGGCCTTTCAGCTGAACCATGAACTGATTTAAATTGAGTATTGGACTAGYTCCCCTTTGTGCTCCATAGTCCTAYAAACTGGGGAAAGTGTTAGGGGAAGACTATTATGGACAAAATAAATGTTTAAACGCTTAGCTGGTTTGACACTTGCTCTGTAAATGGTATTCCAACACTTTATTACTGAATTTACAAAAATAAGTAGAACAGTAGAATAGTATCCACCCACGGCTGCAGATGTTGTTGGCAATTTTTGAAGTGTACTGAAGGGGAATCATCTGCCAGACTGGGCAAAAATACATATATGCCCAGTGAAAAGTTAGAAGAAAATATAAAAAAGGAGGTTTTATTTTTTTAACATTCTCATATTCTGGGAAAACTCAGAATAGCATCCCCAACCCATGAGGCACCATGGGTGCTAGCTGAATGATTGAGGATGGAATGACTGGATGGAATCTTATTTGGAAAAGGCCTGTGCTTGCTTAGTTTTAGCTGGRGAGAGGGAAGGATGCCACTGTCCTTGTCCAGGAAGCAGGAGAAGAGGGCCAGTGTGGATTCWGGCTCCTGTGAGATGAGTGGAGACTTGTTTTGAAGGGCAGCTGCTTTAACTGCGAGSAAGGAGGTGACTTGAGGAGAGCTGAGGCCTCCATGCTTTTCCCTAGGCTGAGGTGGGAGGGAGGACAGCCAGCTCCCCTGCAGGAAAGCTCCTCTCCSTGAGCTGCTTGCTCAGGATTTTCCCTTCTGTCACCTGAGTGAACTTTCACCTCAGTTCCACCCAGGAGAGGCCCTCAGCAGGGCTTCAGCAGCTGCTGGAGCTGGCAGGATGAAGGCTGAACCTGCCATGCAGCTTGCAGCTCTGATCCTACCCCGAAATTTTGGGTTTTTTCTGCTGCCTGGGCCTTCCTAGCACCACCTGAAGGAGCAGCTCTGTCTCTGGGTAACTCACTGCCCAAACCACAGCGGTGTCAGCGTCCCTAATCTCCCTGTTTTCCAGCTGCTGCTGAAGYTCAGGGTGAAGCTGTGAGTGAATTCCACAGGGGACAGGGGCAGGCCTTGTCAGCACTCACTGGCACTGCACTGGCAGCCCTGGGTGTCACATTGTGTCCTCACTGTAAGAGCAGTCCCTGGGATCCCTGGAAATCACACCCAGAGTCTGGCCCTGGAAGAATTACCATGGACATTCCCTGCAAGGCCTGGTGACCCTCTGTAACCCCCCACCTGATGCCCAGATTCCCCTGGTTTATTCTTTCCCTGTTATCCCATTGATTGTGGTACCCCAGTGCCCAGGCCCATCCTCCCCAAAGGTCACTGACCTCACCTGTCCTTGCACTCCCCCTATGCCCCAAGGTCATTGGATGCCCAAAACCATACTTAAGGCAGAGCTAGGGACATGTTAGTCCTTTTTGGATCTGGATTCCCTTCAGCACCTGGGAAATAAACCTTGTTGGAATTTATCTGGGCAAAGAGCCTCCTGCCTCTCCTTGCTGAGCCAGCCCAGCTGGCTGTGTGGGTGGCTGAGTTTGATTGCATTGCCTGATTTCCCCCAAGTGGCCTTTCCACTGGAGAGGCTGACTGGGGCCTGGGTACAGATTTTTCTCTAAAACCCCACTGCTAYAACTGTGGGCATCCAGAGTGCCATCCTGCAGGATATCCACTGCATTTTGAGCAGCTGGGTTCTGTGCGCTCAGGCTGCTCCCTGGCAGGCTGTCTCACGGCATCCCTTCTGCATTTCAGCCTGTGAAACCCTGCAAATTTCCATCAGCAAAAGGAAACTTATGAGTTGTTCCAGGCAGGAGATGGCTGGMAGTGTGAGCTTAGAAATCCACTGGAGCCGTCATGTGAATCCTGCAGAGCTGTGCCAGGAGTTGATAAAAAACGAATGCCTAAAATTAATTCCCAAATGCAAAAATGAGCATCTAAATTAACAGACTGACTTTGGGAACCGTTGCCTTCTCAGACTGTATGGAACCAAGACAATCTGTTTATATGGTTCAAGCTGGTTTCAGAAATTCAGTGTTTGGTATCCAAATCCAAAAATCTCGTTTTAAAACCTATTTAGGTGTCTTTGTACACTCAGCAATCTATTCAAGAYGATGCTAACTTGAGCTGTTGCAGAGCAGTACTGGGAGTGAAATCAAAGCAGCAGATGTCTTTGCTGCMTTTCCACCACAGCACACCAGTCCTTCCTGGCCCACCAGCAGAAGAAAGCTGGTAGCATAAAGAGAGTGGCAGCTGGGCACGTTGAGTTTCCATATGTGTCACCTGCCCCACATGCCTACTCCAGGCCCATCCTCACTCCTGGAAATCCCAGATGGCCTCAAGCAGCTGATGTAAATCCCACCTTGGATGCTGTGTACTTCTGGTCTGGCTGCTCAACTGACCATCATGGCATAGAAATGAGAGAGAACTTTGTGCTTTCAAAGCTGCATTGGATTTAAGGAGCAGTTCTGCAGAGGACTCACACAATGGATGTCTCTGGTATGTTCTTCAGCCCCCATACCCACTCAGGCCCAAGATGGGGAGCCCTGTGGGGCCACATAGACTCCCTGGGCCCTCTGACAAAGTATCAGTCAAAGAGGTGGGGCATACAGGCAACAGAAATGCTCTGGCTTTTTTTTTGTTCTGTTTTGTTGGGGGTTTTTTTGGGGTTTTTTTGGGTTTTTTTGCATGGTTTCCTTCAGATGGAGACATGGATTGAGAGATTAACTAGCCCCGGTAATGGCCATGCCTGTCACATTCAGCTGCTGGGAATTAGCTTGTCATTCTGTGCCTGGTTTACAAATGCAGGGAAAATGGTCTAGGCTCCATTCAGCTGTGCCACTTCTCACCCCAGAATTGCCTTTGCAGCTCATGTTTGAGCTGCAGGCATATATTTTCCTCTTTCCTCATTACGCTTTCCAGCTCTCTCAAATATTAAATGGCAGGTGCTTAGAATAAAACATATTATTCTGACAAACATTTTCATCATGAGCTAAATTGGCACATAGTAACTGCTTTAAAATACTTACTGAGTAATTGAGTACAGCAGTACAGGTTACTATGCAGATGTCTGTCTCTAATAGTTTACGATTAC
>CADDXX010000842.1:184024-233128 GCA_902810485.1 Alauda arvensis
AAAAAAAAAAAAAAGGAAAAGAACAGAGAGCCCTCATGCTACCCCCATAGGATATTCTTAAAAAAAACAGATGGTTGTATTTTGCAGGAGCTTTTGAAGAAAACTTTAAAGAACTATGCAAATTTTTGCCATTGCTTTTTTTGGTTTGCATATTTCTCCTCAGTTTCCTTCTCTATCACACATGATTGCAAATCTGTTTCAGCCTATAAATAGCTTTCTTCTTGCAAGCAAGGAGCTTTGTAACAGCAAGATACATGTTCCAGAGATGGGGGAAGGAAGAAATTATTATCATTACTCTTTATCTTTTAGGAAATTCTAGATTGCTACGCTCAGTTCTTTACATTTGGTTAACACGTCAGATCAAAACCATAATCTCTGCCCCAAGAAATYTACAGGCTCAAAGGGACACCTTCAAACTGCAAATTACATTCCTGTCTGAAATGGCTTTACCCATTGTTTTGACAGGTAGCACTTTTTGCCAGGGGGAAGGAAGCACAGGGAAGGCCTGTTTCTCCATGTTKGTACCCTGGATTGCAGCTCCCTGTGCACAGTCAGTGTCACAGCCCTGCTGCTGGCCCCTTGCTCTGTTTTGTGCTAAGCACAAAGGTGTCACACCTCCACCTTCCTCCTCAGCTGTGCCCCTGGGCTTGTCCTGCACCTGAGGCTCTGCCCTAAGGAGTGCACCCCTGGCAGAGGTGTCCCTGGCTCGGGTTCAGCAMTCCTTGGAGACAAGGAACAGATGCATGCCAGGGGTGCCACAGCCTCCTGCAAGTCTCTGCACAGCACAAAACCCACTTTCAAGCAGCCTTCCCTAAAGGCAGCACTTCCAAACACTTTCTCTCCCAGTTAAACTTAGTAGGGATTTATAGAAATAGATGGAATGGGTGGTTCCAGATCCCTTCCATGGSTGTGCTGAATGAAGTGTGCTCTGAGTCTCATCACCCTTGGGTGCCATGTGCTGCCACGTTGAAGGGTTGGTCTTTGCTGGCTGTGTCTCCTCCAGCAGTGTCACAGGGTGGCCTGGGGTCCCTGATCATCCATCATGAATACCTCCAAGAGTGGGCTGCTTTTTCCTCTAGTCCATTTACTTCCCCAAATTCTTGGGAAAARGTGACCAGTGCACACACCCAACCCTTTCCTGCTGTGGGGGTGGGAAACACCCCAGGCCCACACACAGAGACAAGAGCTTGAATCACTGCTGGGGTCTGTACAATGAGTGCACCAGCACCAGCACCCACTCACAGAGGTAAGATGAACACTTCTAGGTGAGCTTCAGAGCTGGACCCAATGACCCTTGTGGGTTCCTTCCAACTCAGAATATTCTGTGACTGTCATTCTGACCTGTGTCTTGGGGACCAGCCATCTCTGCGTGCAGCAAGCCTTGCCACACAGCATTTGGGTTGGAACAGCATCCCCAACTTCTCTCCCTCCTGAGTACCAGAACTGTGCTGCTTCACCTTTGGGATAGCTGCCCTTGACCATGAACTCACCTCCTCCAGGACCACTGCAGTTTGTGACCAAGCTTTCCTGAAAYGAAAACAACCAGCACCATTTTTATGGAATGGTGCTGGCAATAAATACCTCTGCTTTTCCCTTTTGTTTTGTTTTATCWGTTGAAAACCTGTTAGATAAAGCAAATCAGACCTATTAAAGCTCTGCTTTATCTTTGTATATTGGCAAATGCTGTTGAATCTCACATTAGTTTCTAACTGTGCAAACAATTTTGGTTTTGGTTTTCTGTTTAACAAAATAATCAGCCAGTAACAGCACGTACTGGAGTGGTGCTGTTCTGTAATTTAGCACTGCTAAATAGGCTTCAGAAGCTGATGGTGCATCCTTTTTCAATAGGTRATTTAGTATATTTTAAAGCTTTTTCTGCTACTCCTTTGTATAAAGAGTAACAGAAAACAGCAGTGAMATATCAGAACCTGCATTTCACTGCAAACTGCTTAAGTTAAGGGCCACTGGAGTGTGACTAATTACCAAGTATTACTATGCCAGGTCTGTCATGTCAAGATAGAATAAATTAGATGTCCATCATCRCAGGGTGAGCTATAGACTCATTAGAAAGTACTGTCTCAGTGCAATGGACACAACAGTGTAGGACACATTGAGCTTGGCTTGTTTTTTCCTCCCAGTGTATAAACAACCTATGCCTGCTTTCCTTCAGAAAGGATAATTATTCTTAGATGAGAAACATGGGCTTTTTGCTAGCCTGGGACAGTATTTATGGCATAAGTAATCGATATTAATAAATCCTTCCTTTGTCAATACTTTAACCTTATTAAGGTGCCTTCAGTATTGATGATTGCTCGGGGTGCCCTATCCCATGCCTTCAGGTATCTTTCAATCTGTATAAATCTTGATGCTGTGTAYTGAGGATGGTCCAGTCAGCCCCAAAATGTTGGCAGTGTTTGAGATTTAACCTCTCAGCAGCTTCTAAGCTGAGCCTCTGCACAATGCTGTTAAAAGCTTGTTCAATCTACTTCCTACAAGGCTCCTGAGAGGGAGCCATCCCCTTCACACTTCAGAGCTCTCTATTGTGTCAAAAAGCAACAAGGGAGAGCAGTGTTTGCAGCCCATAAAAAAGCCTGTTTGGAAGATCTTTGGCTTGCTGGTTGTTTGACAGTCTTTTAGATCAAGTGGCTGCTTGTGATGACATCTTACAGCCACATGGTCCACACTTTTCTGTAGGCATTTACCAGACTACTGAGTCTAACTCTAGATATGGAGTTGGCCTGATATTTGGGGAGCACCCATGAAGATAAGAGAAATGAAGAGATTGACAGTCATGAAAACTGGGCACCATGCTCAGGTATCCATAACTGGAGAACGGTATTTGACAAAATAGAGCACAAACATTCAGGTGAGATTGCACGCAATATTCACATCCAGGAGAGGAAAAGTCAGGCTGTAGCTTGGACTGAATTTTAGCAAAGCATGTGGTTTTCAGAGACAATYTTCTCCTTACATAAGGRTTAAAGAAATCRTCATCATCAGAGTACAAGACTGTTYATCTGTCCTGACCTGRCACATGCTGAGAAAAAATGTACAGGGGCAACTCATCTCCATTCCCTGGGGCATAAAKTGGTACAGCTCCTGTGAAGTCCATGATTTTTCACTTGTTGAAGAAAACCCTGTGACAGTGCTAGTCAGTGATGGTGAACACCCATCCAACTCAGCAAAAYCAGTAATGACCACAGGAATTAATGTCACCCTTGAGAATCTGTGGTTTGCTTGTAGATGCTCCCAAAAACCCAGGACACAAAAAGATAGCTTTTCTTTTTTTTTTTTTTTTTTTTTTTTTTCCTTTTTTTTAAGTTTGAAGGTGGAAATAAAAAAATCTGCCTCATGGCTTAAGTTGTTCCAAAATAGCCTGTTACAAGTCATTTGAGATCAAACAGTGAAGTATGAAGCTGACTCTGCCTTAACAAAACAGGCCTGTAGTTCAGCAGGGTTTCCTGATATCTTCCAGAATAGGCTGAGGAATAGGCCATAAGGAATAACTGCATCTTCATGTACAGGCTTTTACACTTTTTCTAATGTCCACAGAGGCCATCAGTTGGTCTCTGCCCACTGACATCAGGCTAGCCCTAGGAGTGATGTGTTAAATCTGTCTAAGAAAAAGACAATAGAAATGGCAGCTAACATTACTGAGGGAAATTCAATTTGTCTTGGAGCAGAAGAAGCATCCTGACCAGGCCAGACAAACTATTATAAGGGCAGTTAAAGATACACTGCTGGAGTTACAGCTGTATCAGAAAAGGAAGGAATTTTTATGTGTCAGTAATTAGAAGGTCTTTCAGAGGGCAAACAGCTTGCTTTACCCCCTCAACAAGAAATGTTGGATTCARAACTGAACTCACAAGTATTTCCTTGGAGCTGGTCATTAAGACCTCACAGTCTGTCTTGCCAGTGGATGAATYSATAATTAATATTCCTGTTACTGGARTATTTAAAKACTAMGTATCAGAGGATTAACTARCACTGTGAAAAGTGACATGAACAAGCTAATCCTTACCTTCAAAGCCTAATACAAGCTTTAAATGAATCTATACCTTGGTTTGGATTTCTACCAGTTCCCTCTGCAGCTGATTTACCTCACCRTTCTCTGCTGATGCTCTGTGTTGTCCCAGCCACCTTCTGAATAAAACTGCAAAGGCTTGACTGAGACACACCAGGATCTGGTGCTACATCAGGTGTCTGAAATCATCCTTTTGGCTTTCATTGCTGCTGTGGAAGTCACACATCTGGATGCTGTCACAACTGCTGGACCTTTGCAGATGTTTTGGATACAGCTGTTTAGGATACAGCTGTTTGGTGGCAGAACTGAGTCCCTATTGTAGTGTAATTGCCAAATCCTCTCCTCTGCTCCAGCCCACAAATTCTTGTCTCTGTCTCAGCCACTTTTTTGTGCCTGGAAGTCTTCTGGGTCCAGTGCCTTGTCAACCTGTGCAACTCCTTACTGTCTAATTATCTGTTCCAGTATAATCATGAAACCTTTTAACATTTTTCTTYCTCCCCAAGGAAAATAGATCTCAATCACTAGAAAATGACCTTCAGCTTCTACTGTGAACAATGAAACAAAAATCTYTCTCAGTAATATCAGTTTCATCTGTATTTTTCCATTGTCATGCCTTGAAGTCTCATTAGTTGCTGGAAATTTCTTGGGGTTTTAAAGCATTTCTTTGTGCTTATCCTGATTTTCTTGGCGATGTCTGTACTGTTTATAAATTTAATTTAACTRCCTTTATCAACTCCATCCTTGCCTCCCCCCTCTGCTGCATTCAGAATAATCCCAGCAATTGTTGTCGTAAATAATTTGAAGATCCTTTATTCATTTACTTCGGTCTCCTGAGGTTTGCAGTGGAACAGGCAAACTCAGTGCATTTCCTTCCTTGGCAGGACTGTTTCATTTTCCTTCCCTTGAGGAGGAATGAAGGAGCTCCTTCCATGCTGGTACAGAAAAGCCTTACAAGGTGAGACTGGGAGCAATGCTCCCTGCCTCTGGCATGGAAAGCACGGAGAGAGGTTGTCAGAGTGCAGGGGAAGCCACACAGCAAGAAGTGCCAGCAGGGAGGGATGGCCTTACCACGTCCTTTGCCTGACTGCTCCCAGATGCAGCGTTCTGGGCAGCTCATCTCTTGGGTTTCTATCTTTTTAGTATTAAATGGAGGAGAGATGTGCWCAAAATGATGTAAGGGAAGGGCACAGTGCTGCAGTGGGGGCATTATTTTATATTCCTGTGCTGTAGCTTCTTTACTATCAGCTTGAACATTTTCCCTTCAGCGCCTCGCCCCAGTGATTTTCAGGGAAGCTTGCTGTTTCTTTAACTAGTCTGGGTAAAAATGCAGCCTCCCCTGGATTTAAAGGTGTGTGTGTGTCCTGCTTGCATGGGGACAAAGAGCCCTGAGGTTGTTTGCAGGACTGGGTGTTCCTTGGGATTGCAGACCATATTATCATTTGAGCCAAATTCATCTCAGTTATTCTCATAGAAGTGACCCTTAAAATTCAATTGTTTTGATTTTCCTCTTAGGTTTTCGCCTTTATTTAACTCTCAGGCCTAATAAAATTATAATARTGACTTCCTAGCATTATTCCCCTTTATTCTGTGGATCCTCTCCTTTAATAGTTTCCTAATTTTCTGCAGTTAAAAAGTCTTCCACATTTATGTTCTTGCTCTTTATTTCTAACTTGTAGCTCTTACCATCACTAYATTACACTGAATTGTTGGGTTAATGGCTGTTACCCTTGGTAAGTAGGAAAATAAAGAATTAAAGGTTTGGGTCMTGTACTGGAAAAGGGTTRTGATTCTAGACAGATCCTGAACTGYAACTAAAACCTTAAATGTAAYTTACTTCTTCATTTGTTAAGRTTTTGTTCTGTCCTCCATTTGAAACACTCMAATTGTGTTTTTAAGATAAGTCCATGGACAGCTCCTCTGTCCTAAACAGGAACTCTTCCAAGACAGCAGCTCAGGGAATTCCTGTGCATTCTTTGAGTTGGACTARCAAAGAGGAAGATGTGCTGCAAGGACACCTGATTTAACCTCTCTGCAAACCCTGTCCTGTCAGTGCCAGGTAACCTCAACGTGGCTTAATTGTAAAACTGCCTGAGGAAAAGGAGAAAAGCATCTTTTCCTTGATGATGTCATGGCATTGTGGTCTGTCATATTTAAAGAGATTTCAGAATGCTGTTTCTCACAACAGCCAGGCATGAGTCCATGTGTGTGGGTTTTCCTCTAGAACCCAATTCCAGTTGCACTGAGTCCATCTCCCACATGCAAGCACCCTGCTAGAGCAAGGTTTGCTGATTCCTTCTGTAGCTACTGAAAACACAGCTACAGAGTTCCCCACTGACTGACTGATGGACCCAGTGCTGCAGCTCTTTCTTCCTATTTTGAAAACTTAGATGACAGGAAAGACTTCATAAGACGCCCTGGGTGTGAAAAATTCATTAATTACATCAGCCACTCTGATCTTGAGGTTCTATACTCATGAAATTCTGCCCTTGCTGCTTCATCTGGTTAATTTGTTCTTCTGAATTTCTTCACAGGTAGTTCTCAATAAATATCATACTATATACATCTTAGGATTTAAAACACACCCTAGAAAGCCTGGAAACTCCACTTTCTCCTGTGGAGACAGGAGTCTGTGACCAAAGGAAARAAACACTTGAGATTAAAAATAAAGATTCCAGTTTCACAAAACARTTTGACTGCAGAACATTCACATTTCTGTCAAGTCTGCAGTGCTGCTTGTGCTTCTTCTTTCTCTTTGCTTTTTAAATCAAGTTTGTTGAAGGGAGCAAAGGGAGGATATAGKATCTCAAAAATCCTATTTTCTTGAAACAGTTCAAAGTAATTGTGCATTGATTCCTTGGAGAAAAAAGAAATGCTATTTATCAATTGATTTTAAAAGCTAGAAAGCAGTAGTTTGAGATTACTTGCTAGCTAAAGAAGATGAGGACTGAAAATACTGGAGTAATAAACAGCCATGGGTTGATCACACTGATGTGAGGGAGACAGTCAATGTTCCTCAGCAGTGCAGGTTATCTGCTGATGCAGCTCTAASAGGGAATAAAACTGCCTCAGCCATCAAACCAGGTCTGTGCCATTAGAGGGATGCTACAAACCCTCTAACAGAGGTTGGGAYAGAAAAAAAAGCCATTTCAGGGCATTTTCAGAGAGCAGCTTAAAATTCACGTTGCTTTTCATGTTTCTGATACCCCAGACTTCATTTGGGAAAGGGCTTGGATGCACAAAGCCAGCTGTGATAATGTGCACGAGCTCACTGGGATCGTGCCTGCTAAATTAACTATACTGTGGGAAACTTGGGGAAAACACCAAGCAGGAAACTCMCCTCGAGCTAAAATCAACCTGAAAAAGGATTTTTTAGATTAATTTAGTCTGTCATGGTCCATCCTACTTTTCATCAGTAGACCCCATGGAGAACCTGTGGGATGTTACCATGATATGCATGATCCCAACATTTATTTCCACTGCAGGAAAGGCTGCTGACCACCCTGCTGCTCTTGGGTGGTGAAAGGAAACCACAAAATGCAAAGGCTGCCTCCTCTTGTCCCTGCCCTGGGTGTGACACCTGCTCATGGTGGAGGAGCACAGCCTGGGAAGCAGGTTCAGGGGACCAGCACCTGCTCCAGACAGCTGCAGGGGGACATCCATGGAATATTTAGCCAAGGGTCGATGTGATTTGGTTTTTTTTTCTTTGCTTCAGCTGGTATAACTTGAGTATGAGCAGAGGTATCCTCTGATCCCAACAACAGCTCCCCCAAGCACCTGAGAAGAGCTCCCCTGGCACTGAGCTCACCAGTCCCACCAAACTGGGCGAGCTGGGGGTTCTGTGCTGGGTAATTGCTACACCCAGTGCTGCAATCAAGGAGATAACAGCTTGTTCACCTTCACCTTTTCTCCTAAGAGCAACTGGTGCTGCTCATCTTGCCATGGGCAAAGCAAATTTCAAAATTTCATTTTTGAAAACCTTGTTTTGTGACTGATTTGTGGGAGTAGCTCAGTGCAAGGTGATGCTGAGCTCCCGCTTCTGTCTCCCTGCGTTAGTAAATCCTCTCTAAGGTGGTCACAGACAGGTGTGACAAATGTTTAGCATCACATAAAGGCTGTTAACCAGCACCATTTTCATAGTGTCACCAYGAGATTTTCATGTGAAAAGGAAAATAACTCCCTTGTGGCTACAATATTTTGTTACAAATTCTTGGGGGATTGGATGAAAGAGCTATAAAGTTGATAGAAAATAACATCCAAGGGACCTGTGAAACTGCACAGTMATAATAATCAGACAACACTGTTTTCCCCATGCATTCAAATTGTCCATTCTTGCTTTGATAGGATTATTTTATGTGTGCCTTTCCTCTTGCTTCAGTTTAGAAGTGACTGAAAGACACATCACTGTGCATGAGGTTATTATTTTGTACGCAGAGCGACAGCTTATAATTCAGGAGAAATAATTTCTACTTACAAAATAATTGCTGGGTACTAAACATTTTATCATGTACAATTTGTAACACCATCTCATGTAAAAATTCAGAACATTTTTTTTTTGTATCAATGATGAATTTCAATAAACTATTCTGATGATCATATTTTAAATGTTAGAGAATTGCTCAGTTTGTTACGTGGAAATGTCTCTGCTTGGAACATCACACACAACTATTACTTTAAATGTAGTTTTATTAAACATTATTGCAACTCTGAAAAACACACTTTTCTCTTGTGGAATATCTCAAATTTTGGTCACTGCTATACAAGAAAGATACTGAACTATTAGACAGTGTTCAAAGGAAAACAACAAAGATGGTGAAGGGCCTTGAGGAGAAGCTGTAAAGCTGAGGGCACTTGGTCTGTTCAGCCTGGAGGARACTGAGRGGAGACCTCAGTGCAGTCACAGCTTCCTCCTGAGGGGCAGAGCAGGGGCAGGCACTGAGCTCTGCTCTGTGGTGACASTGACAGGAGCCAAGGGAATGGCCTGAAGCTGTGTCAGGGCAGGTTTAGGTWGGATATTAGGAAAAGGTTCTTCCCCCAGAGGGTGGYTGGGCACTGAACAGGCTCCCCAGGGCAGTGGTCTCAGCACCAGCCTGGTACAGCTTAAGAAACATTTGGTCAATATTCATGGGCWCATGGTGGGATTCTTGGGTTTGGTGCTGTGCAGGGYCAGAAGTTGGACTCAATGGTCCCTGTGGGTCTCTTCTAACTCAGAATGTCCTGTGATCCTGTGATCCTATGTGCTTCTCACCAAAAATCTGAAAAAAAATGAATGCTGCTGATGTCAAATTTCTGGTTACCGCTAAGAAATGTTGAGCTTGCAATTAAAGTTGCACTTTTCAAGGTAAGAAGAAAAAATAAAGATTGAATAACATAATTACCTACTACATCCACAGTCAGGAGATGACTTCCCAACAACTTCAAAATCTCTGGTGCAGAGTGTCTGAAAAAATGCAGACACTTGGCATGGGATGTATCAGGTGCTTCCCTTCCCTTAAAAGCTGGCTGCAACTGCAAGTCTTGTCCTCAGCTGGAAACCATTCTTGGCAGAAAAGTCTTGCTTTCARCTCTTAATAACTTTAACTTAAACTGACCTTCAACATATTTTTGGCAGAACAGCCAACAGCTCAGTGTTAGCCTTGAACTGCTTGTTACTGCCTTGATGAAGAACGAGAGCAGAGGATTGCACTCAATCCCCWCTTTATACTCCCATGTAATCCTTGGATTCTAGGAAAAAATCACACATATAACATTRTATGTGGACCCTGAAACAGAGCAGAGGCCTTGGATTTATCCTTGTGGGTAGATTCTTCATGGGCATGTGAGTCTGTAAGCTGAGCTCTAATCTGACACTTTCCCCACTCTATCAGCTGGGTGGCTGAGAGAAGCACAGATGTGAAATGGGARCAGGGAAAATCAATAGTGTGACTTGGGCAGGAGAAATCAATGCAACGATGCAGCAAAAAGAACTGAATATAGTAGTGTGGACAGAGGTAATCAATAAAAATACATGTGCTTTTGTGATGCGTGGTGAGCCAACRGGTCCAAATAGGACATAAGACTAACCTGAACTTTTATTTGAATCCAATACAARCTAGTTATTTGGGAAGGTCCAACTGAGCTAGTTTTATGTACACAGGCACAATTTTTCCACCTTCTTTTTTTGATTTGCCCTGATGTTTCTGATCCCAGGTCTCACCTRGCTCTGCATGCACAAATGACAAAGTGTTCAACAGCTTGAAAGAAAAAAACAGATTTCTACCCCTGATGGATTCAGCTGATCTGGATAGATTTAATGTTGTTTATTCTGAAGGATGCTGCTATTTGCTGCCTGTGAATCTTCAGCTGTATTTTCTTCTGTGTTCTCATAACGAAGAAAAACTCTTCCCTAGTCCACTTTACTGGCCAGAACTGGATTTCCATCTCTGGCTTGTTTGGGGTTTTTTTTGTTTTGTTTTGGTTACAAGTCTGCCTGCAACTTGGTAAAAAGGCAGCTCCTGTATTACCTGTGAAGGGGAACTGTGCCTTAACCAGGCCATGAGTCAAATCCTATTTGCCTTCCTGCTTTTGATGTTCTATATTTATTTTCTGGGAACATTCTGCCCAGCCTTACCTTCTGGCTTGGCCTCTCCATAATGTCACAGAATTTCTTTGTTTACTTTTCCCTTGGGCACTGCTAAAGCAGGTATAACCTCAAAATTGATTTCTCCATGAAGGAACACTCTCTACTCTTATATTTTTTTGGCCATATTACAACATAATTTTTMTCCTTTGAACAAAACTCCTAACTTTTCCCCATCTTAGCTGAAAATATTTTTTTTTCTGTTTTGGTGGTGGGTGCAGGATATTTATATTTCAGCCTGGGTGTTATGGGTTTCTGAAATTATAAGATAACATCCCAGTAAACTACATATCTGTTCCCAATTCTGGTGCATCCTTAAGTGTATTTAGCCCAGGGCTTTGGCTCCTAGCCTCATCATCCTCAGCCTTCCTCTTCTCCAGGAACCCCGGAGAGATTGCATAATTGTCTCCTCCTCACCAGGTCATGAGAGTTGAGGCTTCCCAGAGATCTCTGTAGCTCACAGGAGTTGCCTCAATGGGAGAATGCTGAGACACAGGGTGTCAGTTGGGTTGCCCACAGGGGATGTTACACTCTTGGTACAGATAGTTACTAAAATTTGGCAGATCTGATGGCCAAGGGCATTTTCCCCCTTGCATCATGATAGAAGTGCCARAAGGGCTTAAATGTTTGTGAGAAAAGCAGAAATATAGAGAATCTATATAGTGAATCTCCTTCTGCTRTAGCTAACACAAATAATCACCTCTGGACAGGCTGGTTCAGCAGACACTGCAAAAGCTGGGACAGGACTTGTGCCTGTACTCAGGGACAATCCCAGGACAGAAGGCTTCACAGGAGGTTTTTTTTTGCAATGCTGCATATTCTCCCAATCCTCAAATTATTTTCAAAGCCCTTAAAAATATTAATAGCTTGTCTGATTCAGAAAGTGCTTTGCTGTGCTGATATYTGCATCCCCAGGAAAAGAGTTGCACTCTGGCAAACTGATGCCACTTCCTAATTTAAGCGTGYGTTTTCTGCACTTTGGTGCATTTTCTGACCATGTTCACATATCCCTGAACCACACTTGATGTCTTGGCAGGGGCTGGTGCAGGGGGAGGGGTAAGGAAGGGCAAGGGGACAAGAAGACAGAGCCATGTATAGCACRTGGCAATAGCAGACACCTGCCAAGGGAGATCTTGACCCAGTTTCAGSAGTCTGAACTTATATTTGCACCTGTATTTTCTTTCCAGGGAGAAGTGAGGGTGGGAGAGCAAGGTACAACACTTCAGCATGCCTTGCCATAGGGCTGCAACATGTCCCAGCTTGAAGGTTTGGGCCTGGGGGATTGGGAGTGGAGCTGCATCCCTGGCRTGGAGGTGTCCACGTGAAGCAGAGCTGCCCATAAAGCCCAGCCCCACAGGCTGCAGCTGAGGCAGAGGAGAAGGTCCTTCTTCTTTCCCTCTTAGTCAGAGACCCTCAGAAGGACTGGGAAAAATCAAATTGCCTGGCTTTAAACGTTGCAGTCTAACAGATGCTTTTTGAAGCTCCCTAAAGGCCTGTTCACAGCTTCCTCCACCGAGCTCCCATTGTGGCAACATTATAAGTGGCACCACTTTTCTAGCAAGATAAATGCCTTCACTGGGACAACCAGGGGGAAAAAATGTCAATTATAATTAAAAATAACCTCTTCATTTTCAAATGCATGTCACAGGTTAGGRAGGAAAACTCAGCAGTGTTTCTTGCTGATTTGCACTTCTAGGTTTCCACACAGAGTCAAAAGCATTTGTGGGTGTTCACAGATTTGCTCCTCTGTGAAGATGTGTATAATAGGGGCAGAATTATAAATGTGAAAATGCAATGTTGGGATCCAAGGGCTAATGCTTTAAAGGACTGTGGGACAAGATCCAGCTCTCATCTTGTCCACAGTCAGTCCAGCAATTTTCTCCCAAAGTCCTTCTGATGATTTCCTTGAAATTAAAGATTTGCATTGCTGTWACTGAGGAGAGAATCATGCCCACAACTTTAAATCACAGCTTTGGCATTAGTGCTGGAGGTCCRATTCCAAGGCTGTCAGAAGAGGATTTCTATTTATTGACTAGGAAAGAAGTTGCCCTTTCAGAGAACATCAGCCTGACTTTGARTTTTTTCGTCTTCCTTGGACATTTGCAGAAGTAAAGGCAACTTAGAAACAGGGAATCTTTAACACATGAGGAGTTGTCCCAAAGTGATGATGAGCTGCAACTACTGGAAATGAGAATGAGTGGGAAATGGAATGAAGGTTTCTGTTTCTTTATTTTGATAAATTAGAGGATTTACTATTAAAAATTTTACTTCTTCTTGCACATGTTCTATGCCAAGGACCAGTGTTGAGCAAATAATTGAAGCTAATTAAAAAAAGTTCCTAAAGTCCCTCAAATATGCACTTCCTACTGTGTATATTTTGTGAGTCACATTCAAATAAATGGAGCTGTGTAATATTGACTTTGACCCCACATATGAATGTACATTGTCATGGTTTAATCTTCCCACTGTGTGTCTGTGGAAGTTGCCTGGGGGTTGCTTTATTTTAGCTGGGGTGCTGACAAGGAAGGGAGGTGTAATGAAAGCAAAGCAGCCAACGTTCACAAATGTGATAAATATGCTGAAGTCAGGAGATCTTTTCTCACTCTGGGTATTAAAGCACTGCATGTAATGTACATGTCACTCAGCCTAGATGAAATCCTTATCTCAAGGGGTCATGATTTTAAACTCATTTTAAATGCTTTTAAAATTTGGACTCTCTGAGGGGGCTTTCCTGCTGTTTTTCCTTTTACTAAATGATATTTGCATGGAAGTCTTTCAATTAAGCTTTGCTCAAGCTTAGTTGAGCAAAGAGAGAAAAGAGATCAGACTCTGTTCAGTGGATATTTATGTTGAGCTAAATGGTGACCTTGATCAGGGTTTATTGCAGTTTTTGACTTTGTCTGGTTTTGAAATATTTATTGTTTAGAACACTGGTTTGAATTAATGAATGTTTTCTGTATGTTCTTCTTTTCCTTCTTTCCTCTGAGGTAAAWTTTGACCTCAAGGCCTTTCTGGGAAGATTTGTATAAAGAAAGAACTGCTCTGTGTAACAGGGATGAATCTGCARCATTTAACCTGTTACTGTGAACAATGGGATGTCCCCAGTTTTGCATTTTAATCACATTTCTGCCTTCCCCACTAATTAAAGATGCATAGCTGTGCCAGGGGATTGCATGGAAAAGGCTGAGAATTCAGTGCCACAAAACACTGTTTAGTCAATATTATTTAGGACATCACAACAAAGGGCAAACTCTTCCTCCCTCTTTTAACTTCTCTGCCCCACATTCCACCACCCTGATTTCTGGGCTTGCTCTGTTACCTCTGAGAGGAGGTGTGGAAAACACTCAGCCTGAGTTCAGGAGAGTTGTCACATCCCCATGCCCTTGGGATGTGCACAGCCAGGACTGACCATGGGCACACAGYTCTGCCACCCAGGAGAAGGAGAAGAGGAGGGTGGAGGAGGGAGKTCATGCATGTGGCTCTCACTTCTGGAGGCCTGGCTTGCTTCAAACTTGAAGTACACATKGCAAGTGAAACGAGTCTGAGTCACATCACACCACCTTCAGCTGACACATCTCCATCAAAAGATGACACATAATTTATTCCCCCTGTCCAAGGAAGACTGTCAGTGATGGGTGAAAAGAAAGTGTGTCTCTGTGGTTGGTGTATGAATCATGTGAAAAGAAAAAGAAAAAAAAAAAAAAAGAAGAAGGAGAAAAAAAGAAAAGTAGAAAGCTTGTGATATGCAGGTCAAAGGGAATGAAGATGGAGCCTGTCTCTATCCATATGGATGACTAGAAGGTGCTCAGTAGTCAGCAYGGATTCATTAAAGGCAAATGATGCTTGACCACCCTGATTGCTCTCTACTRTGAAACAACTTCCTGAGTGGATGAGGGGAGAGCAGRGSATGTTGTCTGCCTCGATTTCAGCAAGGCTCTGCCACTGTCCCTCACAGCACCCAATGCACAAATTCAAGGAGCAAGGACAGGGTGAGGGGACAGTGAGGTGATTGAGAACTGGGAGATCCCAGGGGTTGGTAATCAGTGGCACAGGGKGCAGTTGGAGGCCTGTCACCAGTGGTGGCCCCCAAGGTTCAATACTCGGCCCAGGACTGTTTAACTCATCCATCAATGAGCTGGGTGAGGGCAGAACTCCTCAGTGAGTTCTCTGGTGACACAAGGCTGGGAGGAGGGGGCAGTAGCCCAGAGAGCCCTGCAGCCCTTGGGAAGGACCCCAACAAGATGGAGAGATGAGCAGAGAACCTCCTGAACTCCAGCAAAAGCAAATGCAGGACCCTGCTCTGGGGAAGGACAATCCCAGGCGCCAGCACAGGCTGGGACTGACCTGCTGGGAAGCAGCTCTGGGGAGAAGGCCCTGGGGGCCCTGGGGGACAATGAGCTGTCCCTGAGCCAGCACCGTGTSCCTGTGGCCAAGAGGGTCAATGGGATCCTGGGGTGCATTAGGAGAGCACTGCCAGGAGAGCAGGGCAGGGAGGGGATCCTGCCCCTCTGCTCAGCCCTGTGAGGATCACCTGGAGTGCTGTGTCGAGGTCTGGGGCTTGTAAGTACAGGAGAGACACGGAGCTCCTGGAGAGGGTGCAGTGGAGGGTGACAAAGGTGATGGAGGGCCTGGAGCATCTCAGTGAGGAAAGGCTGGGGTTGTTCAGCCTTGAGAAAAGACCTCATCCTGTCTGCCAGTATCTGCAGAGAGAGATGAGGGGATGGACCAGGCTCTGCTCAGTGGTGCCCAGCGACGGGATGAGAGGCAATGGGCAGAAACTAGGCGGCCATGCACCCTGAGATGTTGCCCCAAACCACAATAAACCATCAGTCCTTTGCTGGTTTTTGACTGTATCATTTCCTGGAAGTACTCTGCAACACGGATGGGCAGGAGGGTGGGCTGACAACCTCCAGGCTCCTGGGGTGCCCAGCAGTGCTACTCAACCACCTCTGTGGGCAACAAAACCTGTCAGCAGCACCCACTGTCCCTGGGGCCACCAGAGCTCTGCTGGCTGTGTGTGGGGCACAGTGGTGGCACAGATTGACAACCCTGAGCAGCATGTGATGTAGTGGTGCCATCAGGGAGAACAGGCACCAGGCCTTTGAGAAATCTTACAGAGGAGGAAAGTGGGAAAAGTACCTGGGAAAAGTACCTCTCATGTTTGAACCTTCTCTGGGGACTGCAGGGGTCTGCTGAAGGGGCACTCTGTGTTCTGCTTCACCCACAGAGCRCCATCTCAACCACGTCTGAGCACACAGGAAAATGAGGTTTAACTAATCTACCCCTTAAAGACATAACTGCTAAAATAATAGCATTTTGAGGAAGCAAAGGTTATCTGTTCTGGAATGGCAGATATCCCTCAGTGACTCTGCTGATGAAAGGCACAGCCAGCCAGAGCTTTGAGAGGCTCAGGAATGCTCACTTGCCCCCGCTCTCAAGCAGTCTGTCTGCTATTTATGGCATTTCCCTTATCTCCCAGCAAAATTAATTTTACCACATACATTATATAACATGCTTTTGCTTCCCATCCTCCCCAAAGGAAACCTGGTATTTGTGGTGCTTGTCTGAACTGGAGGAAAATATTGTGCAGGTTCTTTGCAGAGAGGTACTGGAGAGAATATCAGTGTGTGACCCCATCACAGCTCTCTGAGATTTGCATGACTTATTTGTGCTGATAATAAATGAGGAGGGAATATTTTTTTGTCAACCCTGTAAACTCAGCCTTTGATCTCAAAATCAAATGATGTTCTTTTGCTTCCTACACCACCAAAGGTGTTTTAAAATCTCCTGCCAGAATTGTGCTGACAATTTAGCTTTAGACCATGGCAAGCTCAGCCCTATTCATACTTTTTGAAATGAAAAGCAGGTGGTAGCAATACAAGTATGTGGGGAGTTTTTTTCTCTTTCCTGTAAAATAGACAGAGGCTTCTGTAAGAAGCTGTTTGCAAAGATGCAGAAATAAACCTTAATTCTTTGTGGTGCATCTCCTTTGTGCTGATGCATCAAAGGACAGCTACTGCAAAACCAGACTCCCAGGTGACCCAGGGCTTCCCTTGCACAGGAAGAAGCTGTCTAAACATGGGCAGTGAGGATTTCTCAGTGCCACTTATTCCCCACCCAGTGCATCAGGAGTGTGATGGGAACAATCTGACAGAGGATCTTGACTATCAAGGAAAAAGGGCAGGAGGAGAGCAGGAAACGAACCAGATTAACATAACTTTACACTGTGAGGTTCAATTAGATGTCAACATTTTGGGGCATGGGAGGGAGCATTGGATCCCTCAGACACTCCTGTCCTTCCTGTRCAGTTGGACTGTGGATGATGACCTCATTTCATCCAGACAGCTTGTACTTAAATCCAGCACCCCTCAGAGCACCCAGCTTGTGCTGCTTTCWTTGTGTGAGAAGAATCACTCTTCCTTTGCATTTTCCTCCTGTGCTGTAGGGTTAATACACTCATMTAAGTTATAGGTTACTATTTTTTATACTCTGAGCACCTCCACACACAGCACCAACACAGTGATACGTAACCAGAATAAGGACAGCCCACTGTGAGTTAGGGGAGTTGCTGGTGTTACACTTCATGCAYGTTAAAATTCCACTCATGGCAGGATTTAAATTCATTTCAGACTGTGTTACTATCTCTAATTTTTTCACTGATCTGTGATTTACCTGATGGAAGAGGACGCCAGTGCTGTTAAATGCTACCATGTCATGGAAAGGTTTCCTCAAAGAAAACCTGTGCAGAACTTCTAGGAAAGTCGGATCCCTCCTGTCTGCCAAGGAAGCTTGTTCTAAGAATGGTTCCCAGGGCTGTTCCCTGCCTTATCCCAGAGGAAAGAAAATGCCTGTTTCAGTCATAAGCCAGCCATGACTTACCTGTTTGGGCCACATTAGCATGTTTGTTAATGAACAGATCAACAGAAATGTAAATTAGGTGGGCAGATGTGGTTCATGCTGAAAGGTGCACATTGAGTCATCAAAGGCTGTGAAGGGATAAATGTTACAAGAAACTGCTAAACTGTCACCAGAGTCCTCTTATTACAASGTGGCATGTGTGACTTAAAAATAAATGAGCTGATTCTTAGCTCAGTTACAGGAGTGCCAGCACTACCCTTTGTTTGAGTCAGAGGTAAATACATTTCAGGGGGGAAGGCACAGATTTGGAGAGGACAGGGCAGGTTTACTCAGTCCAGGGGTACCTTCAATGGTGTTCAGACCTCTGGAGATGTTTCTTGCTGCTCTCTGCACCAGCCAAAAAGCTTTTCAAGCCATTAGAAATAAACAAAATTTTCCTATTGAAACACTTCCTCCAGAAAATACCCTTTTCACAAAACCCAGAATTTACACACAGAAATTTCTGATTTCACCCTAAAATTCAGATCCTTCACCAAGAATATCAGAATTGTACACCCTTCTCAGGGACTCTCTGAGTTCACCATTTTGTTGGCAAAGAAAAAGGAATATTAACAAGAATATTCTAGACAGAAGATGGAGATCTTGGAAATAAGAATAGCAGTAAYAAAAGTTGTGTTGTAGCTCTCAGACTGGAATCTTCCTGGAGCCCCTTCTTATGAAATACTTTTTGGTTGTTACTTTATGTCCTAAAACATATCCAAAGCATATATTCACTGTAAGCAAATGTTTGGTTTGTTTTTGCAAGACTGGATTTGTTTTTTCCAAACCTTTCCACTGGCTGCGGCCTTCATCCACTTCTCTGGCTATTGCTAATGGTTTTTTTTTTTTTTGTCCTCAGTGCCTAATGCCTGGACCTGCTTTCATAACTCTGGCTTTGGTCCTCTGCTCATTCTCTCTTAAAACACCCTTTGCAAAAAGCTAATCTTCCCTCATAAAGGACTGAACCTAAAAATAGGCAGCCCAGTGCTGCTTGCTGTGATAATACACTGAGTGTGACTTTCTGACTGTATTACTGCAATCACTATCTTTCATTCTCATTTACCCTGCAATGTGTAYCCTCCTGTCTTACTTTGTCTAATTTTAGTCCAGCACGAATCTACAAATCTCAACTCAACTTCGTAGCTCTGATGCAARTAATTCACTGAAGCCAAACAACACTAATTAAAAATCTATGTTTTATWCCACCAGACTGTTGTCTCCCTGAAGAGAGCATCAGGACTGCACTGGTGGAACTGTATAAATACTGATTTTAAGAACTGATTTTAAGATCTCTATCATTTTATTTACTCTTCCAGAGCCAAAGTAGTACCTTTAACTCTGTTGGCTGGCTCTAGACAAGCAGAGGTCTGAGCAAGCAAGCTTGCAATGCACACTCAGGATCCAGAGCTGCATTTTACAGATGGCACCTACATTAGCAAGAAGCAAACTTCAAACCCTCAATAGCATCCCTTATGCTTAGGGTTTCTCAATCCAAATACTCCTCTTCCAGCTARCACCCATTTGTGAGCATTGCTGCCTAGACAGCCACTCTGCTGTCCCTTTATCTTAGAGACCAGCAAGCAAATAAATCCTCTGTGCAGTTTTATTTCTGGAAAAAAATAGATTAAGATTATTACTGTGTTAATCTTAAATACTCCTGTCCCCCAGGGGGGCAGGCAGCATGGGGACAGGCACAGAAAGCTCTGCTGCAGCATTGCCATCTGGGACTGCTGTGCCTCTGTCCTTGTCCCTGTCACAACATCACCCACGACGAGTGGTGACTTCCTTATCACAGAGCAGCCTGTCAGAGGGCTTGGGCAGAGTCAGTGAGGAGGAAGGCTGGTAGCACACACAGCAGCCCAGGATGAGCCAAGGAGAAGCACAACTCCAGTGTCTAAACAAAGCCAAACCCTCCAGCCAAACCCAGCTCTCTGCACCCAGGCTTCCCCAGCAGCATTTGAAGGCAGAAACCTCCTGGGAGAAGGAGAAGAGCAGACAAAGRAAGGTGGTGGGGAATGGAGACTAAGGAGTGAGACCAGAGGGACTGAACCAAGCCCCAGCTTCCAGTGATGGCTCGAATCAGTCCAAGGAAAAATTCCGGACATGACCATGCTCACAGCTCTCTGGAGAAAGGGAGAAAAAATGCTGGAGTCTGCCTGAGGAGCAAAGAAACACAACAGCTCCTCTCCTGGCACAGCAAGCTGAGAATGAAGCTGGGCTGTCAGTGGAGTCACACAAAATAGAGACAGCAAAGGCAGGGGCAGCAGCCAGCTCCAGGCTCTGGATTTACTTTGTGCCCTGGCTGAGCAGCCCCAGTGATGCAAATTGCTGTAGCTCGGATTAATTAGGCTGCTAAGCCAGATTTATAGATACCATATATTGCTATAGGAGCACAAAGCAGCCAGAGACTTTTGACAACATTTCATCCTTATGGCCTGATGCACAGACAGTGTTTGCTTGGTTGTAACCTCTGTAACTGTGCCAGGTAGGAAATGTTTCCTACAACTGGCTCACACAAATAAATCCTGGGTGTGGGCATGGCCATCTCAGCAAAACAGTTTGTCACAGCTATCTCCCTTATTCATTTCTCAGACTAGTATAAAACATCCACTAGTGCAGCTGCACTAAAATTAAAAGTCAAAGCACTTGAACTGTRCTGATGTAATACAGCATTTGTATACAATCACCATGTTAAACCAATAGAACTTATCATTCCTACAAAAAGTTTGAGCCATGGCGATGCACCAGAGTTTTGCAGTTTTGCAAGACAAATAAAATATAGGGAGTAAGAAGAAAAAGCAGAAAGAGGAAAAAATTAACTCTGCATGAATCTGTTTTCACTAGGTTAGAAAAATCTGCRTTTTCCATTTGTGTGATTGCTGACTTTCTCTTTGGCTGCAGTTTTGAGAACACTTTTCTTTATCATCTTTATTCCCTACAAAAAACATTGTCCTCAAACAAATATCTCGGAGGGTTTATAGAACTGATTACAGTCTGATTCTGTAAGGGAAGAAAGATAATTGTGCATGAACTGATAAATGTTGCAGGGACAACTCCAAACAATCGTACATGAATTATATCTCCAACAAATGTAATTACTGAACAATTCAGAAAATGTGAAAAAGCTGCTRTATTTTTGTAGTTATATCCTTTCCTGGCCTGTGTTTTGGATGGCTTTCAAGCCTCCTTGATTAAATCTGGCCRGAAATCTTCTGGTGGAGCCAAGTCCCAGTGAGAAAGGCCGATTCATCAGAATGAAACACTGCAGAGTGTGGGAACCTGTTTGGTTCAGCACACAGGGGCTTCAAACCTGGCCTGCTGTGCAGGTACTGGGASAAACCTGCCAGGTTTCCTCCTGTCCCACCTGCACCTCCCATGGTACCACACTGGGCAGACTGCTCAGAGGGGCCCACAGACTCCAGGCAGAGCTCTCTGCAGGCCCTCCAAGCAGAAAAACAGTCAGGAGGTAAAAGATAAGAGACAAAAGTCTTTATTTCTGAGGTAGTTGGAGGCAAAGTGGTCAGCTGACTTTCCCAATATAGGCCCTGTAGTCCTAAAGCAGACTGCAAAATCAGCATGGTATGACTCTGAAAGTGCTTGCAAGTGACCCCGGGAAGGATTAACCTTTGCTTACATCAATACATCAGGAAATGTGTTATAAGCTCTTTAATGCAGGATATCTGATAGTGTTTTGGCCTATATGTCTGTGTTGATATATGCTGCCCTAATGCTGTGTTGCTCACCAGTGTGCACTGCCAGTCCTCCAGCTCTGACTGGAGGGACAGCAGGGCACTGTGTGCAGCCACAGCCATTCCCTGCCCTTTTCCCCATGTGCACAGTGGCTGTCCTGGAGTGCTGCTCATCCCAGACCTGCCTGGGGCTCACCAATGTTCTGCTGACCTGCTGGACCTTGGCTCTGGGCTGTGCCCTGTCCCCTGCCATGCTGCCCTCAGCAGATACCAGCTGGAGCTCCCAGTTCACCATCCCAGGTGTCAGCTCAGGAACTGCAGCACCTGCAGGGACGAGTGACAGAGAAGTGTCACTTGGCACAGTATCCTGGGTTCCTACAGGAGGAGACAGGCCTGAGGGTGCTGCCAACACAAACACCTGCCAGGAGGTGTTTCCTACCCACTGGCATGCAACAGGTACGGGATGGGAAGGAAGGGAAAATCAGGTGAAGGGTTCCACTTAGCACTTTGCAGGCTTACTGGTGCTGCCAGGAATGCTCCTTCCTGCAGCAAGGTGTGATTTCAYTGCCTGAAGTGCCTGTCCTTGTGTCCTGCTGAGGGGTTCCCATGTGCATCCCTGCAGGCTGCCCTTCCCTCACAGCTGCTGGGGCAGCCTTGGCCTCTTCCCATGCTGTTGTTCTTGTGGGGCTTTTCTCTTGGCTATGCACCTAAAGACTCCAACAGCAAGAGAACTGTCCTCTGCTTCCAATTCCCTTTTCCTGCCTCACATTTTGTAGCCTTTTACTTTTAAAAGACAATGAAATAAGCTCTACCTGATAGCATGGAGCTGATRAGTGTTACCCAGTAATGCTGTCTGCACTAGGCTTGGCTGCCCATCAGCCTGCAACACTTGTACCTGATTAAAGCACTCTGCAATCAACAGTGAGAACACCAAAAGGGGAGAAAACAATAGAGASTCTGAGCTGTGAAAAACACATGGTATTACTATGTTTTTCTGGCTGACTAGGAGGAAGACACAGTGGGGGAAAAATCATCCTCATTATTATGTTAATTTGCTGTACTGGAGAGACCAATCTCMGGAAATGCTTGTCTGGACACCCAGAAATAATTTCCTTTCTCATTTTATTCGGTTTCTTTCTATCCCTTGTCTTTACCAAAAGAGAACCAAGCTCCTTTTGTGCCACCAGCTATGGACACCATGCATGGAGCTTTGTGARCATAGCTCTGCCACAGATTGTGTGGCAATGTTTGTAAGGACTCATCTGAACTCATGTGAGTCCAGCACTGAACATGCCAAATCTGTTGTCTGCTCTGAACCTTCAGCTATGTTGGGAAAYACAGTCTAGTTTTTCAAGACAGGCTTCTGTTTTCTTAAGTCACAGGATGCATGTCCAGGTGATTTATCTTTGAGACAAGCAGGTTTAGACAGAAGCATTTTCAGTTCAGTCTCAGTGAAGATGGGATCTACAGGATGAACTCAGAAAGCTCCAAAGGAGCATTGTGCATCAAAACCCAACTTAGCTTGATTGTTAACCATGCAGGCTTGTACTTGATCCCAGTCTGAGTTTGCAGCTCACTGCTCTGTCATTGAAATCTGTAAACACTTCCATTTGTGCTCTTAAATAATTTTGTATATTGAAGCTCATATGGATGCTGATCATGTATAGAATCATCAAAAGGAGTTAATGGTTAATTTAATTGGAAGCAGGATACATGACTTTAGGATAGCAGAAACAGGGAAGGGATAATTTTTACTAGTTTAGTTAAGTTGTTAGGAAGCAGAAACACTGGAACTTGCAAGATACCATTGACAGTAACTAAAATGTCTAATACTAGTTGACAATCAAAATGTTGATGGTTTTAAGGAGATTCACTTTCTTCTGAGACTTGGTTTCAGCTGCTGGTTTCAGATTCAGAGCCACTGGAGTTAAGTGAAACTTTGCTTTAAWAGATCTACAGGCTGGTTCTGAATTTTGATAGTTTCTGGACTGAAAAAATCTTCCATGTAATGAGTCCCCCCAGTAATGAAGACAGAAGCAGCAGTTAGGAGGTTGATCATGTATTGTGCTTCTGCACAGATTAGGAAAAACAAGGACTTGGGGCTATGGATAGAAAGATGAGTGAAACTAAGGGATTCTCAAAAGAAGGGAGAGAAAAGAGGGACTCAGAATGAAAAAGAGCTTTGCTAAAGATCCTTGGAGCAGGAGGAGTTCTTGGAGATCAAAGCAGAAYGAAGATAAAAGCAGTGAGATACTCAGGGACCTTGTCTGGTCATTCACTGTGAGCAGCAGCAAAGCATGAATGGACATGGCTTTGTCCAACCTTCCCAGACTGGGAGAGCCCAGCTGGAGAGGGGAATTGAGACATCATGAAGGTACTGCAGGGAGGGGAGTGACTGAGTGTGTTAAATAATAAGATAAAGTAAGAGCTCTTATCTTTCTGATTCTTCAGCAAATCCCAGAATCCAAATCCACTGCGAGTTGCTTCATGCTTTGTCTTGCCCATGAACAAGCAGAACAGACAGGATTGACCCAATAAGATGCTCATTATAAATGATCCCTTGGGGCTGAAATTCATCCAAATTCAGGGAACAATACAAACTCTTGGTAATATTTCAAAACCACTAAGTCATGGAGTTGGGAACAGGACAGGCTCTGCTCCTATCTGTGTAATGGCCTTGTGTTGATCTGCTGTTTGTTTGTTTGTTTGTTTTGAGGTGGTTTTTTTTTGTTTTGGTTTGATTTTTTTTCCCTCTAGTTATTTTGCTAAGCACCCTGAATTTCTGAGTGGAAACGCATTTGGGAGGCAGAAATGTTTTGGTTTTGTTTGTTTTCCTCTCACTTGCTTGTCACATGGTTCTCCATACCACCATACATCTGCTTGCTAAAAGAGCAAGCTGTGCTCAGATCTTACCAGCAGAACAGCTTTAAACCAGCTCTTTGACCCTGTTGCTGACAGTGCTTTCCATGTAATGCTCTCAGATAACAGCTGCAATTCCAAGGGTGCTGCAGTACAATTCCAGTCACAGAAGCTGGGACTTTCTCTTAASAAGATTGTCTTAAATTACTTGCTACTCAATCAGCTCCTTTTCATTAAAAATAACATGCTGGGAAGTTGGTCTCTGTAGTCCATTGCTTAAACTGTGGCTCTTTTATTTGCCAAAATTTTATGTGACAATGAAGCCATCTCTGGACCCAGCAGGAATGGGAATTTCAAAGTATAGTGATTTTAACTATGAGTTATGGGCAGGGGACATAAATTACTTACAAGTTCACCCACCACAGTGTTTGGAGAAACATTTATGTTGCTTCTGTGCCACCACATGTCTTTCTGCAAGGGTCATCTGGGTGGTACCATGACATGTGAGGGGAACTCAGGACAAAAAGGGTTARTAATGCAATATTTGCTGTGGTCCTGGACACACACAGGCCAGTGTTAGTCACCAATTTGTTTTGTTGAAGGTGCTATTTCACCCTCCTGCTTGGCTGGGTAGGCTGCAGTTCTGGAGAGTTTGGAGTAAGACCCTTTGCCATATTTCTTGCCCTGGCTGAGGTGGGCTGTGGAGCCAACAGCATTGCAGCTGTTGAGACTGTGAGTGGGAATCCAGTGGGGAAAAAAGGAAGTTTCAGGTCTTTACAAAACCAGAAAGTGGAATGTCAGTGGATGTGTTCCAAGCTACTGCCCTGAAAGGAAAGTTATCTTTGGATAATGCATCACTAGATTGTCCTGAGTAGAGAGAAATAACCTCTGCCTAGCAAAATTGCTGATAACTCATCYGCAGACAGGCAAGAGCATCTGCTTCCAGCTGCTGTGCATTTCGGCTGGGATATTCACCCAGTGGTCTCAGGGGCAACAGGGTATTTAAATACCCTGTGGGTATTTAAGAACAATTTAAAATACTGAGATATTCAAGATTGAYTCAAGCTGAAGAAACATTCATAGACTTGAAGGAAAAGAGGACCCTTCACTTTCAATACCRCTAAAAATCTCTTGCTTTACCGTAATTCTGCTTTTGTGGAAACCAAGCAAACTCCCACCAAGAATATGAAGACAGAATTTTAAAATTATTTTGGCTATTGAACCACTGTAGCCCAATRATGTTTAGCCTGCAGGACTTTGTAMACCACAAGTAGTATATAACATTACCCTGTTAACACTAATAAACTCAAAATTGCAGAACATAAACCACTTGACACCAGTCCTGGAATTATTTTGGCCTCTGTGAAGCCAAGTAACTCTCACAGGTATGAAGCTAAGACATCCTGTGATACAGAATTTATGACCTGTTTACCTCCACTGCTACTTACAAACACAGAGATCTTTGAAAAACCAGGTTGTAGGATTACAATGTAATTTTAAAGGGATCTAACATTTTTCTTCATCCCAGTGAAGAAGGGAGATAAAAAGGGGAGAATTATATGGGRCAGTCTACACTTTTGGTGCTAAGGGAATCAGTTTATCCTGCATTCAGTAAAACCAGCAGGTGAGACAGACACAGTTCATAATTTCTTTGCCATTACACCCAACCTGTTAAGGCTGTGGCAACAACAAACACTCTGTGTCCCTTGGCCAAAAAGGAGCAGCCATAAGCAGCAAATTCTCACTCCTGTCCAATAAAAGGAAAATAACAGATGAGAGATTTGTAAATGTTTGTTGTGATTCTGCAACAGAATAAAATGTTAAATTCCACACAGTGCTCTGGYGCTCCCATCCTGATCATCATTGGTGAAAATATACCTTCAGTGCAGCAGCTGTAGCTGCTCTAATAAGATATCTACATAGAGAAAATAGGCAATCAAATTTCTGCAAAGTATGAAATTTTCCATTAAATTGTCTCTTCCTTTTATATAACACAGCTGCAACAGTTCTCACTTTTTCTATCTATGCCTCAGCAAACATAACTCTCACTTGCAGGACATTTTCCAAATGAGTCATTTGAGATTCAGAAGATTTCCTCTAAATGTGTCCAGACCATGACCCCCAAAATTTTATCCTGGAAAAAAAAAATGATCCTATCAAAAAAATGGGTCCAACCACCTACAGACTCAAGTTAGGAAATAGAAAGCATTGTAAAGGATGACTGTATTCTGATAAATTTAATATTAAAGAGATGCAAAGAACATCTGTGTCATTTGCTTCTAAATGAATCTCTGGTAGTTTAGTCAATGTGTTAATCTTCAAAAGGCCTTTGATGTTGTGGTCTGTTTGGCTTTGTCTGCTGAACTTTCTAGTTTTGCTTTAATAAGGCAGGGTTTCTGTGGTTTTAATTTGAGTAACAAGTCATTACTGGTAAACTGAATTGCTTGGAATTACTGTAAATTGCAGTGTTTGCCTGCTAATTGATGGAGTGTCTGAAGTCCTGGATGGAAGGTGTTACTCTTCCCCAGGGTTAAGGATCTATTGAGTCATGTCCCTTTGCTGGTCCTGGTGGTGATGATGCTGATGCAAACTATGTCTGTAAGGCCATTCTGGTTTTYATTCAGAATTACTCTTTGGTGGTTTAAACAACAGACATACATGTCTTAGAGAGATATGGYTGTTGAAGTAATCAAAATGCCAACCCACGCTTCCATGGGGCAGTGACCAACATGGAAAATCCCTGTAGCTGCTGTGGAGTATTTTCTTACTCCTCTTTGCACTGTCAGCCTGAGAAAGTAAATCTTGAGTTCACTGGGTCAGACTCAGTGCTATGGTTTAGTTGACAAGGGGATGGYTGGTCAAAAACTGGACTGAATTATCTTGGGGGTCMTTTCCAACCTTAATGATTCTGTGATTCCATGAAATCTGAGCAGGTCGCTAGACCTGTATGAAGGCCAGTAAAACACTTCTATTAGCTTTGAGGTCTACCTAACCTATGCCACAGTGATTTGAAGGATGCACTGGCTGAGCAGGGATCACTCAAAATTAAYAGACATTCTTGAAGAGTTTTGTTTCTTTTAAATTATTTAATTTRAAGGGTCTTGGGTTTTTTTGTTCAGCCTGAAATGAAGCGTTTTGCTTTCTCTGGGGGTGGTGAAAACCCTTATGCATTTAGTTTAAGACAAGGAGAATGAACACAAAAAACCCCCAAACTAAACAAAATGAAATTAAAAGAAACAAAATGAAATGAAACCAAACCAAACCAAACAAAAAAAACCAAACAAAAACCCCAACAAAACAACAAACAAACAAACAAAAACAAACAAATAAAACCAACCCAAAAAACAACCCAAAAAAAGAAAGTAAGAAAGAAAAAAAGGAGAAATTTGCATAAAACGATACAAATACTCCCCTGCCAAACCTTTTCTGCCAAGACTGCTCCTCAGCCAAACYTTGTCTCTGATGTCCTCAGGACAGCTCCTCTTTTCAGAGAAAACACAGTAGATTAAAGCAGCTGGCAAAAAAACTCCACACTTTTGGAGGTCTGGCTGTGGAACATCCCGGGCCTTTCTCAGCATTCCCTCTTCCCTCCTTATTGCCCCCTTATTCCAACTCTTATTTGTACCTATACCTGCTCATCCCTGTGCTATTGTACAGAGATCTGCCTCACTCTGCATGAATTTTTCCAGAAGARGAAGCAGCAGCTGCTCTTGGCAGGTGTGAATGCAGTTTATCACATCCCCTTCTTTCCCCCCTCCAAGCACACACACCAGCACAGAGTGATATTCTTGCACATTAAATTACTGCTATTGAAATCAGATTCTGTCTTACACAACGCTGACACTGCTGTGTTTTATTGCTAAATGCTACAAGTAATTCCTCACACTCTCAATGATTTATCATGTAGCTCATCTACTCAGGGATTTCCTCCATCATGTAATATCACTAGAATTTTGCCTGAGGAACAACTGCCAGGGAGGGCCTGCTGTTCTACCTTGATTCCTTCTCCTGGAACATATTAGCATAACATAAGTAAACGCCACAGAGCAGTTTGACATATTGTGTAAGTACTGATTTTATGTTAAACTGATAATAGATGCTTGTTGGGAAGCTGTAAATTTTCAGAAACTGTCTTAGCCTGCTGATACATTTTAAAACAGGGAAAAATGTAAAAGCAGCTGGCGTGTCTGTATCCACTGTAATCCATCCACATTTTTTGTATCCTTGCCTCTCATTTAGCATACACAGGAGTCCTGACTGCAGGGAGCAAGTTTTCCATTTATACTGTTGTACTATAAACATCTTTCCTTTGACACCAGACAGTGAGTCTGTAGTGGCAGATAAAGCATCAAACACACGTGGAATGTAGTAACCCCTGCCTCCACAGGGTACACGTGTTAGAGATGCCCAGGAACAGTACACAGGGCTTGCTGAGTCAAGGACATACTCATGCTCACTGGGACACAGGTTGCTCCCAGAGGAGTGCACTAATTGCTTAGCTTGTTAACATAAGGACATCATAATGACCAGCCTGGTCCAGACCCAACAAGCTCCAAGACCTTGTTTCCCAAAGTAGCCTGTCAGAGATACACAGGGGAAGGGCATAATAAGCASGGGCTGATATTTCACCCAGCAGCTCTCTGGCAGTCAGTGCCTTGGAGAGTACCTGAGCTGAAGGTCATRCAGAGACTGACCTGTTTAATGAGCACCCATGGACCTGCCTTCATTTAGCTGATTCCTTCCAGGATCCATCTGCATTTTTGCCTCTGCAGCTTCTCTCAGCARCAGATGCCTCCTTCAGTTATGGACTCTGCGAGAAAATACCTTCTCCAGTTTGTTTTAAAATTGCTGCTTGATGCCTCAGCATTGAAATCCCATTCATTTCTGTGTGATCAGCATCACAGAATAGTCCTTCCTCATGCCCTTTCTCTAACCCTGTAATAACTTCATCCTGCTTTAGCATATGCCTTTCCCTTTTCCTTCTTTCTGAAGCCAATCATGGCCTGTTTGGTCTTTTTTCCTGTGCAGGCTGTTCTCTGATCAAACYTCCTCATACCTCTTTCAACTCTGCTCTTTATGAGATGAGGAAAGGACTGGCCCTGYGTGCAGCCTTCAGAACATGTCTGCACCAGACACTTATACAGATGGCTTAAAAGCGTTTCCAGCCTGGCTCTCAATTCTTCTCCCTAATAATTCCTAACAGCCTGYTTGCCCTTTCGACCGCTGCTGAGCAGTGAGCTTACAGAAGCAGCTCCAAGATTTACTCCTTGACTGTAACAGCTAATTCAGAGCCAAGAACATTATGTTGGCTGGATTCTTTTCCCCTCAGATTCACTATACTGCACACATCAGTGCTGAATTCTGCTCAGTGCATACCAAGACGTTCTGCAGTCAGTCAGATCTAGGTYTGGCTATATTAAGTATTTTTGCATTAGCCATAAATTTTGCCACCTAGCCCCCTTTTAAAGCTCCCTTCTGAGAAAATGGTGACATCCAGCATAGTTAATATTTCTCTACATATGCAAAACTCAATCATTAGTCCTTCCTAATTTCCAGTCCTCTAAGCAGTTATTAATCYATATGAAGCCAAATACAACTTCAAAATTATAACAACTCCAAATGACAACTTCATTTCTCTAAGAACCTCTGCAGATGAAACATGGTGCAGGATTCCTGGAAACCCTCATACACTCTATCAACTGAATCACCCTTATTCATATACTTCCTTCTACCTTCACAGGGTACTCAAGATTTGCAAGTCGTGACTTGGCTGACACAACCTGTGTTGACAGTTCCTCAATAAATCCCATTTTTTCCCCGTGTCTAGTGAATCCACACTTTATATGRGTTTTTGTGAGTTTGCTTGGTACGAAAAGTGTGAGTTTGCTCAGTGCAAAATCCAGGAGTTATGCCCTTTATTTCCCATATGTCTCTTGTAGTCCTGGTTTAAAAAAAAGAAGAAAATAAGATAATTTTTCTGATATCTAGACCCTGAACCATGTTAATTCTCAGAATAAACCAAAGCCTTTACCCCTTTGCTTTTCTTTGAAATTATTAATTGATTTGTTCCACACAAACAGCCCACTGTTCTTTCCAGCTAAGACAGGTGTTTTCTGGATAGGTACCCCCTAAAGAACAACGTCCTCAGGCTTCTCCTTTACCTCGTTGTGGCGAACTTAGGGACAAGACAATCAAAGCTCTACCTGTTGCAGGAGGAGCAGGAAAGGATTTGCCTCTCTCCAGAAGCAGCTGCTGCTACTTTGTGCCCACCTGAAGCAGAAGATGTGGCACCAGCTTTGCAGGTACCTGTTTACATTGGGATTCACCTTCTCCAACACYCATTCAGCCTCCTTGCAATGGCTTTGTCTTCCCTGTGTGATGCTTTTATAGCTTGTTCACTTCTGGATCTCCCCAAGTGTGGTAAATATTACTTCTGATGCCTTTGAAGTTTCTGTTGCTGTGAAGTTTCACACATTAATCAAATTGCTTCTCACAACCTTCCCTCTTATTTTTCCTTGGACTGCCTTAACAGGGCTTTTCACTTCACTTGCTGAAGTTTTTGCTGCTGGTTATGGAATCATTGTCCTTTTCTCTTTCTGGCTCTGGACTTGTTTAATTATCTGTTATCTCACAGCACCCCATGGCTCAGGAACAGATTCTCCCTCTTGCTCCATGAGGATCCTGGCAYCTGACCTGGGAGTGGTTTCCTGCTCCTGGGAGCCCAGCACTCAGTGTTAAACTCCTTCCATGCTTCTCCAGCTCCAGCCTTCAGGCTGTGTGTTTACATTATCCTTCCCACCAAGTGCTGACACGTTAAAATTAAAATACATCAGCGCTGGTTAAGCTGAATACACAGTCTCATGATCATGACAAAGTCAAGATTTGTCTTGTAATCTTTCTTTGTAGTGATTTGTAAGGAAAAGTCCCTTTGGTGCTGACTCCAGCAGTAACATTGCAGACTGAATGTAGTCAGACAAATCTGTCTGTTGTTTGTCTCCTCCTCTAAAACAAACAGTTTCTGAAGGATTCTTGTCTATGTATTTGTTAGTGAAGACCCCMAACCCTCTAACAAATATTTAAAATTTGCTGTTATCCTGTTGCAGTGACTCTTATTAGTTTGGAGCAGTGTGATTTCATATGTGAAAGAGGAAATTGCTTTTTCATGGGCYTTTGATGCTCCTGAAATGCAGCCTCGCTGAAATTAAGCTAACAGATTAACGAAGTTAACTCAAWCAACTCAATGAGCCTCACTCTCCCACATGACTCAAAAGGAACTCAAGCTATTCTCTAATAAATCTGTCATAGCCCAAGGGATCTTTTAACAAGAGATTTGATTGAGTCTTAGAGCAAGGGTATTGTTATCAAGATACCATCATTGTTGTCTTCTCAGCAACAGCAGCTCAATAGGTCTCTGAATTTGCCAGAGTATGGTACTGAAATGAAAAAAAAAWAATCTTAATTGATTYAAASTYAAAACTGATCTTCATTTATATCTGGACTTAYAGAGCATATTTGGGTCACCTTGCTGTGAAAGGAACGGATCTTCTAGCAGAGTTTCTTCTAATGGAGTTCTAAGGTGCCATCAAAGCCTGGCAATTGCAGGACTGGTAACAATAACCTGATCCACAGAGTCAGAATATCATCACTCTGAATATTTATGATGGTGAAACGAAAATTGAATGAAATTCCATGAAAACAAATAAAATGAAGAAATGCTTGGCAGGGAGTTACTGTGGCATTTTCAATAATGCTTTCCCTTAAGAAAGGCCACCTGGCTGCTTCTCTCTAGGGTGACCTGGAGTGACAACAAGATGCCATAAAGGCTTTACAGCCACAGAGAAAAGCAAACTCCTCCAAAGCAGAGTCCAGACTTCCTCCCTTTGGATCTCCTCCCAAGAATRAGGAGTTTCTTGGACCAAAGCAAGAGGAAGCAGCACCTACAGGGATTTCTCCCTCCCTCCTGCCTTTTCCAGGGGCTCAGCCTTCCAGGATGGACTCCACACTGGGGACATTTTGGTGGATATTTTGGCAAGTCCTTTTCAATCACTGGGTCCCAGAGTAAATGGGGAGCAGGTCTTTTCTTTMAGCATATTTGCTGGGCAAGATGTTTTCCTCTCCCATCTGTGAATCTGATCTCTCAAAGAGGCAGATCTCTATTTTTCTCTTCAGCTACAGCAACTTCCATTCCACATCTTCCTCAGGGGGTTCCATTCCCAGGGATGCACCTCCCTTCCCTCAAACCAGGCTCTCTCATCTGAGCCCTCAAAAGAGAGGGAACCATCAGCAGTAGCAGTGCTTGTACCCATGATTCCTGTCCCCTCACAGCTACCAAAAATTACCCAGCCCTTCCTGGTGAAGTTATGGCATGGTATGATGAGARTAAAGGTACTTTATGGACCAGAAAGTAAGGAAGGAACCAAAAATCTAAGCCTGTGGCCTCAGTATAAAACCATGAGGCCAGGCACAGGTTTGATCATAGTGATGRGAACACAAACCAGCTCATGGCCTCATTGTCTTCACCAACCAGGGCTCAAAATCAGTCTGGAAGGGGAGAGGGAGCGTGTGTCAGGACCTCCCTCTGGACTGGTACTCTTTATTTCTTGTAAAAATGGAAGTTGATTTTCCCCRGCAGGGAACAGGAAAACAGCATCTAAGAAATTGTTCAGTATAAACACCAGCAAATTCATTATTCATTGTTGTTTAATGAAAGTTTTATGTTAACAAATCTTTTTTTTTTTTCCCTGGATGGCTCATAAGCTATTTGCTGCCTTTTTCTCTTTTTGTTTCTTCAATGCATGAGGTCACATTCRTTGCAGGTGAAGCTTTCAATAAACAAAAAAATAAAGATCAGGAGTGAGACAGTAAATTTGATCACTCACTGGCTACAAGATGCCTTGTACTCCATCTGATTCAGCTCCATTATTCATCGCTTGAAATTTTTCAGGAGAAGTATGCTTAAAATGTCACTTACAATACGAAGATTTGTTTTAATACAATTTAGCCTGAACATTTATGGTGCTCACAGTGTTCCCATCTGTGCTTATGAAAGTTTTCCTTCCATAAATAGGTGCATTTTGTTCTTTGTGTTCAGTGAGAGTCTCACGACTTTTATTACGTCTGTGTTCCCAGAGGTCATTATGAATAACATCTTGTTGGAGCTGCAGGCAGAGATAAGAGGTTTACACACAGCATCCCCAAGTAAGGGCCAGCCATGGTGATTTTTAACAGTTTCAGGGTTTTATTCTGCATTTGAAGTGGGCTGACTCTTTGTCAGARTGACTTCTCCAGGCCTGACATTTCCTCTGCTTACTCTTGCTACTAGAGCAGAGTACACACATCAACCAGGCTCAACAAGACAAGCTTCATCAGCTTCCAGCTCCTTCTTTTTCCTCACAACACTGTTAACAGCCTCTGCATTTTCAAGTTGGCTGAGTTGTTGATTTTTCAAGGCTTTGTGGGCATTGAGGGATCCACCTGCAGGCTTGAAATGAACCCTAGGCAGAAGTGCTGGGGTCACCATTTGGCTTATTAGAGCTGTACACCCATGTGCCAATTAAAGGCTTCTTTCTTTTGAACACAGTAATAAAATCATTAAAAACCCATGACATGAGTGAGGAAAAATAGCTGTTTTCTTCCAAAAAAATGTAGTCCAACTGCTTTTCCCTTCCATTAAAAAAAAAAACCACACATTCCTGTCCATGGTTTATGTTATATTTAATATTCCTGTGAAGCCCAGCATAACAAACCCCATGGATCAATAACCTTCAGCTGATAAAGAAGCCCTCTGTTGAAAGGAGGTGCTGTCCCCACAGCTGGCCATGGCTCTGCAGCTCWCTGCAGGCAGCCAGGAGGTCTGGAGGAACAGATCCTGGCTGAGTCCCAGCTGGCAGCTCTGCCACACCARAGCAAAGACAAGGAGGGACGAGGGACCCAGCAGGGTCTCGCCTGCCCTTCATCTGCTTCAGTTCTCCCAGTGCCCCACTGCTTGTGTCAGCTTTGCATACTTTTTTCTATCTAGCCACCTAATTATTTTCATCATCAAAATTATATCCATAAACCCAGAGTGGGAAAAAAGGACAGTGACAGTGGGAGAACAAGGGGAGGAAGGGCTGGACCACCACAGAGCTCCTGCCAAAGCCTCAACCGCCTTCAGCTGCCTGCACAAAGAGACAGGTTCAACCTCCACACACCTTCACTGACACTCCAGGGTGGCCAAATGAGAAAGGGTCACCCCTTTCCACAGGGGTCCCCCTGCTCTGTTGGGTGCAGGGATGGTCAGGGGKGAGCTGCTGCCACTTTCCTGTTTCTGCCAAGCTTGAAAGCTCCATCACTTGYCCCATTTAGGGCTGCTGGATTAGAAGCCTGGTTTTGCCTCTCTGCAGCCTAAGTCTGATCTATTGATTTTAAATACAAGCTATAATTATTGTAGCAAACAGGGCAGACAGGCTGCTGTTCCTGTCCAGAAAATGTCTAAACAGTCAGGAATATCTTTTTTTCCAAGCCTTCTGCAGCTCTTGTGTTGGGGTGGCTACTCCCCTGGGGAACTTTCAGGCACAGTGAGGTCTCCCAAACAATGTGAAAGTTACAGTAACTGTTGTGACTGTCTCCAAGAAAYAGCTGAATTGATAATGGCCCTCCTGCAGAACAGTTAGATAGAAAATTAACACAGTAAAATAGAAACTTAAGGCACGATCTGAGCCTGTCTGGTGGCTCCCTAGCAGGGAGTTGTCTCCTGTGTCTATCTCAACACTCTCTGCCTGGGGATGCTGTGACTGGACACTGCAAAGCCTGRAGGCAGCAGATGCATTTTTGGGTACTGAAGAAGAGCTTGGCACCCCTGAATGGTGACCTCGAAATGGGCATTGTGTCTGTGCCCTTACAATGGTGCAAAGGCTTGACAAGTTCACTGAGGTGCCAGTGTAAACCAGATTTTCAGCAGCTGCATGTAGATATTTTTCTCACTCCACTGACAAGAGCTGCAGTGTAACAGACACCCTGAAGCTGGGTGATGAAGTTCAGCAAGTGAGGGGAAATGCTGGTATTATTCAGGAATTGGTTGGTGTCTGCCAATATCCACCACCACTGGCTGGGGTTTGATGTCATAACTGAGAAAACATGTTGGAAATGCGACAGCCAGTGAAAGTGGGTTTTTTTTTGAGGGCTTCAAATTGAGCAGAGCTTGCACAGATGGGGCACAGACCCTGACTGGCAGGAGCACTGGTTGTGCTGCTTTGCTAGGAAGGGTTTTGTCATCCAAAATATGATTTTATAGTCATCAGGAGGCTCTTGGTGCTAAAGACCTGGATTTCTCCAGAGCTCTAAACCTGATGGTCTGCCCCATCAGCATGATGCTTGTGCATGCACTAAATCAACATTTCTGACCAATGGGAACGGGAGGAAACCAATGCCTCCCTGCAGTCTTAGTTGGTGCAGGAAAAGGCTCTTCAAAACTTTTGAAAATTGAAGAAACAAATGGGGTTTGGAAGGCAAGAGTGAATTCATGAATCAAAGCAAGCTGCCTGAAGCCCAGGATTAGGCAGTGAACTGGCTTCCTTCACAGGCATGACATTTTGTCTGTTCCACATCAGTTTGTCCACAGCCCTTCTGTTATAATGTTTAATGGTCTTTTGCTTGTGATAAAAACAATAAAAACCTTTTTTTTCTCTCAGTAAGTGGGACCACTCTCTTTGAGAGCAGTTAGGAGTTAATAATAAGGTAATAAATTAGTGGATCTATACTGCAATGATACCAATTCTGGGCTTATGAGAGTGAATTTTTGGAGAAATTGTGGTAGAAAAGACTGCTACAGCCATTTAGTAATCCTCTTGCTGAATTTATAACTGGAAATGTGTAAATTCAAAAGTCCAGTTGGGTTTGTGTGCAGTTCATCCCTTCTGATGAAGGGCCAGTGCTGYCTTGAGCCAGGTGCAGCCCTGGCCTGGCTGCAGCTGTATTCCCAGAATAAATGTAATGTGGGAGAGATCTCCCTGCCCTGACATGAGCTAAAAAAGGAGCATTCTACCCTCATCCTGATGAAGTCATCTCTGCTGGAGTGCATAATTACCACTGAATTTTTAAACAGCTGTAACACATARTATTAATGCCTGAAGAGAACAGCAAAAGAGCATTTCCAGGGAAACAAACCACCACATTTTCCTGCCCCCTGCCACAATGGGCTGAGATAAAACYGAAGCTGCTTGAGAGCTAACAGGGTTTAGAAACCAGTCAAAACTGAGAAAAACAAATGGATGGGATGGAYGGGATCCTACAACGGAGTAAACCAGTAGAGAAAGTCAAGTTTTAGCCTCTGTTCTTATCTCATATTCCCAGCACATCCCCACTCCTTCATCACTCTAAATCTGGAATATTGAAGGAGGAAGTCAGAGCATAGTAAGCATGCAAGAATTGCCAGAGCTTGGGTGAAAACCCAAAATGTGTGGCAGAAACAAGCCTAGGTGTCCAGTTTTGCCCACTCACACCAGGGATGTTCAGGTTTAAACACTGAGTCCTGCAGTGCTGGGGCACCTCTACTTAGAGAAGAGAACAGGAAGAATAGGGCACCAGAAAACAGAGGCAGAYGCAGCTCTGCCTTAGAACTTTATTTATGGAAGCATTTGGAGCCCTTGTGCAGAACAGATCCTCTCCTGGCACCTGGAGCAGTGCAGGGTGATCCTGGGCAGAGAAACAGGTTTGTGCCARACACTGGAGTCAGGGAATGGAGCAGCTGAGGTGCTGCATTGCCCTGAGATCCCAGCACCYAAAGTCTCCAAGCAAAGGGGATCCTGCTAGAAATGCTAGGTTTTAACCAGTCCATCCTGCTGAGCCAGAAACCACAAATTCATTCTTTCCTTTGTTCAGGTCTGGCTCAGGATCAATGAAGCCCTCAAAACCCCACAGTTCAAGTTAAGTTCAGCTGGTGGAGGAATGTATCAGAGAGGAAGAATTTCAGACTGGTGTTTGGTTCAGGTTTAGTACAACTTTTTGAGCAATTTTCTCTGAAATTCATATTTTAATAGTTCTGGTGAGAAGAGGAAAAAAAAAAGAAGAAGAAAACCCAAASAGAGTCTGGATGCTGCAGCATAATGACACACATTGCAGCTATATCCATCCTGATCCTAGTGTGAGTGATTATAACTGCAGTGGAGAACTTCTAGCAGGGTAGTACAAACTGCACAATAGGACAGTGGACAAGGTGATGGAGCTGTTAGCAGCAAGAGATCATAAATCCTTTTTTTTTTTGAAATGGGAACTGACTGGCAACTCTCTCTAGTGTATTATAGGTTATTTCATCTGCTTCTCCCTACAGACATGACTGAACAAAGATCAAGTCAGATAAATGATTAAAAGTTAGCTGCTGCCAAGTGTGGCATTTCACAGCCTGAGAGCCAGGGCTGAACCTCACCCAGGCCATGGCAGGTGTGCTCCCTGCAGCACGTGGGGACAGTCACACCAGAATGGCATTTCATGGGGTTACAGAGCTTTGTGGAGCTCATTGTTCTGTCTCCAGCAGTGGCTATAAAAGGCTGGCTGAGGAAAAACACAGGCCAGAGTCCTTTGGCCTGGCAGTCAAAGCAGAGAAATATCCATTCTTCAGCAGCTCCAAACCCACAGCCTTGGCAYTGYTGGTGATGGTGTCCTGAAGCCTTTCARTAAATATCTGCTTTATTCTCTAGCTCTGTCTAGTCTCTKTTTCAGGTCAGCCTTCCCAAGGCATCAGCTCCAGCCATCTGAGGGCAGCATCCCAGGACCTGCATGGGAAATCAGAGAGATTTGCAAGGCAGGTCATGATGGCTCGAGCAYAGCTGCATGTCAGTGTGTCCAAGTGAGCTCTTCACAAAGTCAGCTCACTCAGCAGAGATTGCAAGCACAGGTTGCTGCATTTCAAATGTGCCCCCAGAATGAGAACCCAAATGACTGTAATTTAAGTAATTTGATGCAGTCTTGGGAGCACAGATAAAGCTTTCTCCTTTGCAGTCATAGTCATGGTATAGATCCAGACTCCTGAATGGCATTTTGTCTCCTGCATCCTCAGTGATCTGTCAGGATTTCRGGAAGGGAGAATAAACACATCTCAGTTTACTCCACACCTGAGAGATTGTGCAGCATCGATCTAGGGACACCTAATGTGCAAGGAGGTCCTGAAACACATTCTTCCATTCCCTATATTGATCAGTCTAACCTGTGAAATGTTGTATAAAGCAAAGGCTGGGAAATGACAACATTTTTCCCACTTTCCATTTTGAAAAGAAACAGCCATAGTGACCAATTTTTAAAGAATCMTGGAATGCTCTGAGTTGGAAACAACCTTAAAAATCATCCTGTTCCAATCCCCTGCCATGAGCAGGGACACCCTGCACTAGAGCAGATTGCTCAGGCTTTTTGGGAAGTCTGATAAGGACAGCATGAGCTACAAGTGCCCCCACAGGGCATCACTGCCAGCAGGGCCTGGGCACTGCAATGGTCTTTATTAGGCTTGGGCATAAACAGAGTGTTAAAAGATTTGGTGCTGGCTGGGTCTGTTCTGGGTCACACAGAGTGCCAGGTCCCTGAAGGTCCATGTGCAAACTGTTTCTGGCATTTTAACCCCACAGTTTAAGTAAGGGTTTTGGCATCTCAGYTCTGGAGTCRGGCAGCTCTGTCTCACCTCAGCCTCACTTCAGGCACCCTTAAGAACCCTCCCCTGCACTGAGCTTGTTCTGTACAAATTGCAAATGAAGAGAGAAATTGTTCACAGTTTGCATTTATGTAGCAGTTGTAAACAGGCTTCCATTTTGACCACAAAATATGTCTTTAATTAGACAGAAGGTTACTTTCCTTCTTTTTTTTTTGTGTGTGTGTGTAAACATATTCACTACCTGCAGCAAATTCAAAGCCAGCCACAGAAGTGTAGCCTTTGTTTGAACCATGCCATGACTGACTTGCCAATTATCTTTTTTCTGTGCTTTCTTGGAAAACATACATTTATTTTCCATACCTCCCCTTTGCACAAAGCAGCTGTGTGCTTGAGGTTACGAGTTCTAGTAATGGCTTTATGAATCATCACTCACATTTTAAGGCTGTGCCCAGCCTGTGGCTKAGGAGATGGAGGCAGCCTGCATGGCCTTGTTAACCTGTTGTGACTGAAAGAGATGGGAAGAGTTCCTGAGCTCTTACCTCTGACCCAGGGCTGCTGGAGCAGAACTGACTCTTGCAGGCAGAGCASAGGAGCCCTGCCTGCTCCCAGGCTGGGGAGACACACTACAAAGCTGAGCCTTGAGAAGAAGGACTTAACAAAAAACTSAATGTAGTTGAAAGAAATGGCACCTGGGTTTAATTGATGTCCAGAAAGGTCATTTCTGAAAGAATCTCCCGGGGTTTCCACATGCCAGATGACTTTACTCCCAAATCTCTTTCAAAACTTTAAGAAACTTGGATTATCTGAAGTTAGGGGAGGGAAGATTTGTTCAAGTGCCAAGATTCACAGGTTAACAACTATGGCCTTTTGGGGAGGATGACATTAAAAAAAAATTAGGAGAGTGATAGCCTTTTTTTTTCCTTGCTATGCATGGGACAGGGAAGCAAGGCATCCTCATGCTGTTCAAAGACCCCCTACAGAAGCTTCACCTTTCCCTATAGGCAGTTTTAAATACTGGAGAAGAACCAAACTTGTTGCAAAGGCTTAGAGGAAGAGGAGAAAYATGGAAATCCATTCCTAAACATTTGCAGTGCCAGAGACATTAACGACCGAAAYGTGGTAGATAAATGTGAGTAAAGTGCACCAAGTAACGTGTGGAGTAGAGAGCATTTACTATTAGGTTTAAGTGCTTTGCAGAATGTCTCTTTGTTGTTCTATTTACAAGGAGCACTTTGCATACAGAACATCAATCTCTCGCAGAGCCAGCACATTACCGTGATGGAAATTGTAAATTAGCAACAAAGCAGATCGGGCAGGGGGGCTGCCAGCAAAGGGACTTCACCTTTATCACATCAAAAGAAGGAGGAAAACCTGTTTTATTCCATTATGTCTTTGTCAGCCCACATGACRAGGAGGCAGTTACCCCTGCTGCTCAGTGCCTTTGACAGCACTGTGTAAAGGCACACAGAGCAGAGCCAGCTACCACGGGCATTTAACAGCCTGAATGCTTCCTTTCAAAGGGGAGCTGCATTCATCTCCCCTGGCTGGCACCCCTACCCCAAAACCYGAGCAAGCAGAGGGCAGGAAAGCTCCAGAGGTCACACTGGCACTATTTTTGATCCAGGTAACAGCATCTCTTCRGAAATTTTAAAACCACTGGGCTGTGCTGCGCCTTGGATGCCTCTGAAGGCAGATGTTGGAGCAGTTGCAGGTAGAAAATAAAGGAAAGTCATGGAATCATAGAATGCCCTGGGTTTGGAAAGGATCTTAAAGCTCATCCAGTTCCAAACCCCTGTCATGGGGGGAGTTCATCTCCCATTAGACCAGGCTGCTCAGAGCCCAATCAAACCTGGCCTTGATAGACAGGCAAGTCAGATTATTTTTTTCCATATTTCCAGGGACAAAAATAAACTGTTCCAGCTTTCACTAGAAATGTGTCAGGAGGTGAGTGTGACCCAGCTGAAGCTCAAGCCAGAGGGGTCAGGACACATCCAGGCTTGCCAGTCTGTGCCTTCAGTACACCCCCATGCTTGAACTGCCATTAAAACTTGCCTCATCTCCAGGCTACAGGTAAATATTGAGGTGTCACTTTGGGAAAGCTCCTGGGCTTCCAGATCTGACCTCACAGTGCTGTCCCACATGGGCTCACGGCACACTGGCATCAGCCAACTACAGTGCCAGTTTTGCTTTATTTTTATATCACTTAAGGAATGTATGTAGGCATTTCTGGGGTAATACTAGAAGAGCAAAGTGTGTGATCTAAGTTAATCTCATATTTAGTCTTTCTAAAATTGCTTCTAAGAGATAATTTTGGCCAATAATGAAGTTTTCCTCTTCTTGTGATGCAGCCTTCTTGTTTCACATAGTACAGGGTATTTTTCCTAATTATGTTTGAGCATTTTAGACACTTAACTAAGATGTGGGAGATCTTTTGCAGTTTCAATATACTTCTGACAGGAGAAATTGTTACACAGCCAGTTAAAWGTGATAGATTGCTAAAGTTTGTAGAAAACTGCAGACACAGTACAYTGTATTCAAGTTATCCAGATGTTACTAAATCTTCCATTTCTAAGGGGTTGCATTACTCCAGTTTATTTTACCAGCAGCTAGACAGTTAAAGTCTCACACACAGGTTTGAAATCCTATCACAATACCAGAACAGAACATTTCTACTCTCACCAAGTTCACAGGTCACAAAGGGTTGCTAAGGAAGCAGAGTTCAAGCTTTGTGAATAAGACAAAATGAGAATTTTCAGCTTTCACTCCTCAGTTGTCTTGCTTGCCTGAAAAGAATTGGAATGACTGTTGTAATGAGCCTTAAAAAAYAATTAACTGTGCTTGGTTACTTTGAGTACAGAGGCAGTAATTAGCTGTGCTCGTTCTTGGTTACTTGGAGTACAAAGACAAAAAACAATGAGATGTGCTAATCCAGTGGCTGTGCTTCAGAAACAGAACTGGGATGTGTTCCATCTGTGAGCACAGCCAGRATTCAGTGCTCCAGTGAGCAGCTTTGGAAGGCTGGCAGTCACAGAGAAGATGGGTTTAGGTGGTGGTCTGGTGCATTTGCTGATAGATGATGGCAAATTCACCCCTCAGCATGGAGTCCTCAGGTTGTGAATATTCCCTGGAGGTGGCACCAAACCCAGGGACAGTGTGGGGACAGCACCCTAAACTTGGGGTAAAATAATCAGCTGTTGGAAACTCCAGGGTGGGTTTTATGTATCCCAGTAACATAAAGACACTACAACAGTTGAAGTGAGCCCTACATCTGTGTCGTTGTCGGGGTGGTCACGACATGAAGCACAGACCACAAGCAGTCTCCCACTATTGCTAGTTGGTGGCTCACCTAATTCCAGGTGTCTTGATAGGAGAAAATCAGGTCCAGACCTCCCTGTGGCTTTCACCGGCCACTCTCAGCTACACCAACGCCGCCTCCCCCACTACATCCCAGTGGGTCACTGTGGTAGTCAAGATGGTCAAAATTCACAAACTACTTCCTTAAAAACTTCTAGGGGCTCCAAGTATCAGGACTTTATTATCTATGAATCTTTCATATCAATCAGAAGGCTTCACGCACCAACACCTTGCTATTTAGCAGTCTCTATCTTATTTTCCAAAGGCAGCTCCAAGCAGCTCTCAGGGTCTGTCCATTCATGCCAGCAGCCAGTCAGTCAGTTCTCCTTCTTCTCTCTTCCTTCTCACAGCACCAGCTCACTCCAGCCTGGCCCTGGCCTTGTCAGTCCCTGGTACAAAGTCTTACCTTATCTGTCCCTGGGTCTTCACAGCACAGCAGCAGACTCCAACACAGCTACAGCTACAGCTACAGCTACAGCTACAGCTACAGCTACAGCTACAGCTACAGCTACAGCTACAGCTACAGCTACAGCCCCAACCAAAGCCCTCCCAGCCAGCTCACTCTTTATCACACCCATAGCTGGGAGAGCAAGGCTGTTCCCACTCTAGGATAATTAACACAGCTGCAATACATCAGAGGCAAGATTACCTTTAGTACCAACTCTTTGTTTCCCCACACTCTTTACCTATCTTACTACACATCTGCTTTCTAAACCTCATTAGTACCAATAAATGGTAAGGAATAAACATCTACTTTGTCCACTTTGGCTACCGAGATCAGGACACTTTGGACAAGGATTGTTATATCTAGGTATGATCTGTGTCCAAGTCCAGGGCACACCATCACCACTGCCTAGAGTGCACTTGTGGCTTTTTTGAAGAATGATCTGGGTTTTGAAAATGAAATTTTCCTGCTATATCTTCAAGGATATTGTCATCCTGAAATTTAAATTCTGACGCTTAAGACTCCCTGGTCATTGCTAATCAGAAAGAGATTAGAATGGAAAGCCTAACTTTTACAGCACAATTGGACATGGTTTTGTTTTTCAAAGCATTCAAGGGTTTTTTGTTCGTCACAGCCTGAAAGAAAAAATGTGAAGCTTAAAAGTAACTTCAAAATTCAGCATTCACCTTTAATATTTGCCTCTACATTGCCTTTTTTTATTTTTTATTTTTTTTGCCTTCCCATAGATACAAAAGTCCTCATTACAGCAAAGATTATAATGGMAACAACACAAAAAAATATATATATAAGTCACTTTTATCTCTCTTTCTGGAAAAATAGGATTCATTTTGAGGTCATGGACCTCTCCATGGTTGAGATAGGGGGGAAAAGTTATCAGTGAGTATTAAGAAAACTGTCCTGCTTGACAGCAGTAAAGCTGTCTCACAGCTCACTTGGGAAAGCTTTAATCTGAAGATTTCTGACTCATTAACATGCAGATTATTGATATTATAGCCTTGTTATAGCTCACTGCAGGAGAATGTCTGCTCCAGGATCCCTCTCTTGGCCACACATTAAGTTCTSCTCTGTTCTGTCCAGGTTCTTCCAACAGACCCTTGGTGCCCCAGTGCCCTCCAGCACCTCATTGACAACACATCCAATTCCTGCACAATTTGTTCTCTGCCTCCTCCAAGGAGGACAGGTGTGTGCAGTGAAGTGTTCTGTGATGGTGGGACTTACCTGACATTTTTTAGAAAAAACTTTACAACCTTAGATATGGAGGAGGGAGCAAAAAAGCAAATGTTATATCATCATCCACAAAAAAAAAAAAAGTCAGTCCACTTTCTTTTGAATTGTGTGGAAAATTTCCACAGCTATTCTCTCTCTCTCTATTTTTGTTTGGTTTTTTTTTAATGCTTAAAAGAAACAGTCCCAAAGTGTTGGGTCTGTTTTCGTTTGCTTGGGGTTTTTTAATGCAGCTAAAACCTCTTGGGGAAGGGACCTGGACTTCTTATTCCTACTTGCTCACAGTGCTCAGAAGTATTTGCAAGACAAAAGGCAGATTTCCTATCCAGAAGAACATGGACCAGTGTGAAAAGAAAGGGCATACAGCTGATTTATATAAATGATGAAAAATCCTGGCTGTCTGTATAAAAGGCAATGTTTCCTTAGGACAATGATCTTTCMCTTGTCCCCAGAACATGGAAACAAAGAGGAGCCAGGGTGTAGTCCTGCTCCACTCCTAACTTTCCAMGTCCTTCCTGGGAGSACCACCAAGTGCTGGGGTAAGAATGAACCCAGGACCATGGAGCAAGCCAGGGAGAGGCCTCTGAGGTCTGTTCATGTTTCCAGATTGTTCCAGACATAAAACTTTTCAAATTTTCTGCCCCTTTTTGTTTGGAACTGCCTCACAGCTATGCCCAAATGGCTGTTCTTGCAAGGCATGCCTGAGCTTGCTGATCTGCTGCAATTTTGGTTTTTAACTTTATCAATTGTTCTGATCATTCCCCAACTCATCATTTTCTAGAGGCCTTACACTGACTCTTAAGAGAAGCTGTTTTATTCACTTCCACAAAATGCATACATAAAATCTGACTAAATTCCAGTTAAATACTTTCCTTCAACCTAATGGAGATAATACATTTTCAAAGAGTTGGAAGTAACAAGTATTTGAACAAGCTGCATTCGTTTTTCAGACTATCAGACACTGTTGAGACACAAATGCTCCCCTACCTAAAGGTATCATTCCTTTAAATCAGACTGGGTGCCACAGAAACATGGTGTGTCATTGGCTCCTTGCATATTCTYCTGCACTGGGAAGGTGCTTGAAGTGGGAGTAAGAGTTTACTGAAAGAAGTAAGTATTTTTATTTTTGAGGCAAAATACTAAAGGGAAAGAGTAGGCAGTCAGTGAAAAGATGAACAGGAGAAGATTAAGAGGGAAAGTAGAAAGTCCTCAATCACATGGATTTGTTTTAGCACTCAGCACTAAATAGAAACGCTGAAATCTTTTTGAAACACCCTTAAAAGATGYTGAAAAGGACTCATATCATCATTGAAACATGAAGCTAGATTAATTCTTTCTGCACACTCAAGAAGATCTTTTCAGCTACCTCTCCTCCATGCTCTAGACAACACAGTATTTGAAAAGATCACTGCTACCTGCAGCTGCTGAAAAATGGACTTAAACAGCTCCAACTCTTTCTCTGAAGTAAAACTCCTTGATTTACTCTCAAAGCAAAAGCAATTCAAAGTCAGGAGCAATTCAATTCATCCTCACAAGCACAGGTATCCTCTGTAAGAAAATCACATCTCTTTCTTGGGTGTGAGCGAAACAGGCACAAAAATGAAGCCAAGTGGCTCAGGGATGGCCACAGTCAGAGGAAACCAGGAAAAATCCATGAAAGGCAGCCTGACAGCTGAAGTRAAGGAATGTAAGGGCTGGCCCAGCACTGCCCCAAGACTGCTCCTCCTGGGGCTGTTGCCATGGCTGGATCTTGCATCCTTCATCAATTCTCTGCACTCATCTCCTTCCACTGCCTAATTAAATTAATTACACAGGCCACAGACAGCAGCCAGGCTGCCCCTGCTTGAGTCTGTCTGCAGCAATCTTGTGTCCTAGGCACATCTAAGGAGGCAAGGAGCCTGGGACATTTTTGTTTGTTTTAAAGATATGGGAGGAATCATTTGGTCAAATGAAAGCATCACTAAGGCATGTGCTGAGGCTTCAACCAYCCTTTCTAGTCTTTCTTAGTGGTTTTGGTGGGGGGGAAATGTCTGTGTCTCACATGAGAATTGTCTCAGACTAAATCAGATGTCTAAAACTGGTCAGAGGAATTGTTCCATATAAAAATGCCTGTTTCCTTTCCTGGCTTACTGAGGCAGGTCAGGGTGCCTGACTTCAGCAGACASCTCCACTRCARAGGCTGAAATTTARTTTACACCACCATAAGTAMCCAAAACCRTAAAAAAACCCACAAAGGRACACAAAAGATTACACAGAGGTTCAATAGAATACTAGGAGTACAATTATAGTTTCAAACACTCTTAAGCATTTGSATTTGGATTTAAAACCAAGGGTTTCTGGTTCCTATGAAACTTGGTGAGAAGTTTCAGTACTGGCAGAGCCAGCCCAAAATGAGTTGCTCCCTCTTCAAAAATCAGCACTCAGTCATCCACCAAAGGCAGGCTGGCTCAGCAAGAAATGATGRAGCACCACTTAAAAGCATATATTTTCTCCAGTGAGCAAACTGATAGTATGATCTTTGTCCTTCCCCTCWCATCACCATGACAGATACCCATTTCTGTTGGTACAATTAAAAATTGATTGAAAGCGCCTCATCACTTTCTTCTTTCTTTATWATAAAGTAGAATTATTTACCCAGACAGGTGTTTTTGTGATGGAGGTCACATCTCCAATCACTGGCTTTCCGTGGCATAGARATAATTCTCATTCATGACACAGTGTGTCTCCAGGATCTCTCTGCTGCAGACACCAAGGGATAAAACAGTTGTGTGGCTTTACACTCTGATCATCTCTGTCACTCTAAGTTATTCTCACCATGGGTTGCAGTTTTACTGTTGGAAAGAAATTACACCATGTGATAATGAGTTGTGATACTCATCTAATAATTTTCCAGCTTTTATCTCTCCCTTCCCTTTCAGTTTAAAGGGTTAATAAATTTGTTGCAAACATTGTTCCATAATAAAACTTGTCATAAAACCTCTGGAGTGAAATATCTGCATGAAAGAAATATGACAACAGAAAAGTAGCTGGYTTGGGGACTATTTTCCTCCTYTATTTGAATCAAACCCCAAACTTGAGTTAAAAGATTAATGGTTTAATACTTTCTGAATAAAGAATTGTCTCACCTGCTTAGGTAAAATCTCAGGATGCAAAACAAAAGCACACCTGTGAATATATTGATGTCTTAGCTGTAACTGATTTATATATATATATAATTAGAATAAACTGTCAGGAATGTAAAACTTAAAATGGTTCATAATTTGCAAAATATTAATTTCTCAAAAATCCATGCCAAACTCTTTTACTGGTTATACAGATTACATTCATTTGACCTTCCAAAGAGCTCCTGGAGTCCAGAGGAGTCGTTACCAAAGTGCTGAATAACATTAAAGGTCAACTTCAGGTTCTCAGCACTTCAAATATCACAGCCTTGTGTACACTGAGCAAACCCACATTTGCAGCAACTTTTTCTATGGATCACTGGATTGGAATAAAACTGCTGCAAAGTTCATGCCAAGCTGCTTTTTTCTGTATCCATTTTCTCCCACTGAGAATATGGTTTTAGCTTTCCAGACTGGTCAGCTTTTTTCTGATGGTGAGCAATATTCATGAAAGTCTCTTATTGTTGCTCTGTATTGGTTAAATTGGATGCTAAACTTAATCTCTAAAGAAAAAAAAAATTACAAGGAGTAGGCTGAGAAACTTAAGGTTTTTGAAATCCTTGAAGTACTTCTCTTTTCCCCAATATGTTTGCATATTTAAATGAGATTTGCACTAGCTGCAGATAAGARTAACCATTCCAGTCTGTAGGATATCAGCTCTCTGATAGCACAGCTGGGTGTCAGTGGCAATGTGATGGTCTCTTGGGTAACTTGGTTGTAGATCACTTCAGGATTTCTGATTTTTCAGAGAAACCAGTTTTACAAAACAGGAGGAAGCATTAAAATTCAATTTTTCTGTCTCACACTGTTTCCTATCCAACACACTCATTTGTTGCACAGTGCATGAGGCAGCATGCTCTGAAAAGAAAGAATAAGGATGTTTATTTGCCTAAAAGAACAGAATACAGTGTTCTTCACTCCCAAAGAAAGGGAGCATGGGTTCTGCCTCAGTTCCCTATTTTATGTGGGCCAGAGAAAGCTTCATAATCACATGAGACATTCAAATTTAAAGATTTTTTGAGTGCCTGTGGTTTGTCACTGTGACCCAGGATGCTCCAACAGGTGCCAGTCTTAGGGCTTTGTCCAAAGCCCTTCAAATTCTTTCAGAAGGTCCGAGCAGACACAGTGACAGCTCCATGAGATCCAAATGCTGGTTGAGTCACTGTCCCCCCTTACATCTCCTAACCATGGGAAGGACATTCCTGAGGTGGTTCTATCTCCACAGATGGGGGGCTTCTCTCAGTTTCCATGAAATAGAAGATGTAGGGGAGGAAAGACTTAAGCACATGGCTGATACAGAGTGAAATCCCATTATTTGGGTGGGGCACCAGACACCTGGTGATATGGGGCAGCTGTTAACTTCACTGATTGCAGAATTGATTTAAAGGCTGTCATGAAGAGCAACTGCTCATCCAGAAAGCTGAGGTAGTTATTAAATCTTTGGAAGTTCAGCAGAAGTGTTGCACTGTTACACGAAAGAACAGCATGACTCAGCAATCACGAGGGAAAAGAAAAGAGAGGAATTTATTCAAAATCAGGGATATTTTATACAAGAGAAGGAAAAGGTTCTAATTGGGTGAGAAAATCCCCACCTCTACACACACACTGGCTAATACACATGCTTGTCAAGGAAATCCATCCCACTAARAAGAATGTAAACATCYAAGCTAGTTAGAAAACAACACCTKTTATTTACATGAAAAMCCATGGGAAAACTGACTCCAAACTACAACTTATCAGAAGGCTTAAAAATTCAGGGTGACACAGAAGTGGAGCACAGATAGGTTTGTGGCCAGAGGCTGCTCTGCTCATAAATGACATTGGACTGTCATTTATGCCAGTGCAGGAGCTTTGGAAGGATGGGAAGCAGAAGGTGAGCCTGAAGACTTTGGAAAAACTGGCTGAGATGGAGTTACCTTAATGTCAGTGTCAGCAATGTGTGGGGARGGAAAGTGATCAGGGAAGGAGAAGAAAGAGCATGAARGAATGGATGTGGAAGGAATGCAAATAGATGATAATCACAGAACCACAGAATGATGGARGTCAGCTCCCCTTACTCCTACCTCCTTTTTCACATCAAAGTACAAGGTTTTAAAAGAATGGCTCTTTTAATGAGTGAAAACCTACRGTTTCACTGAGGCAGAGAATGTGTTCCTCAGGCTGAACACAGAGCAGAGGTGGAGAGCCTCATGGTGCAGGT
>CADDXX010000842.1:240000-254620 GCA_902810485.1 Alauda arvensis
CAAATTACTGCATGCTTTTAGGCAGTTTCCTAGTCAAAAGATTCTCCATACCATGAGGGCATTGGGTATAATTTTGACTGCAGTGAAAAGGAAGAAATTCAGGAATAAATGAAGTGAATACATAAAGTCACACTGAAGAATTACCTGTGTGAGATTGGAAACAGACCCATAGCTGCTGCTAATTAAAGTGGCTTTTCATCACATTGTCTTCTCTTAAAGGGATGTAGCAGGCAAAGTGCCCACTTGTGCCTTTATTTTCCACAATTGCCTTCTAGGCTTTCCAYCAGTTCCTGTGGAAATCATTAATTAAACACAAGGAAGGCAGAGGCTGCAAACAAAGCTCGGTTGTGTTGATGATGTTTTGCCACTTACATTTGAATCCAAGAATCTTTCCCATCAGTAATTCATATTATAGATCAATTTGGCAGGCTATCAGAGTTTAAAATCAATTACACTGGATCAAAGGCYGTGTTTGCAGATAATGCATGAAGGGACACTCTCACACAGCAATGACCTTTTAAGCTGGCACARGCCAGTTCCCACTACTTGGCAAAGTATCCTCCCACAATGCTAAGTCAATTATATTAAACCCATTTCAGCCTGTTATTGAGCACATAATGGGAGAGGAGTGCTGAGGGCAAATCCGCCTGTGCTTCCCCAGAAAGGAAAACCACAACAGGCCTGGCAAAGCTCTCTTTTATCCCAAATATGCACTGAACACTTCCTCTTGAAGGAAGAGGAGCAGTAAAGAATCTGGAAATGGTATTCCACTTTATGTATCCCCAAGAGTTCCCTACAGTTCCAATGTCATTAAATCCCAACTCTGCAGGTGAAAACAATGTCCCACTTTGTGATCACCAGCCTGCGAACTGGAGGGGCCATAGGCAGGTGACACTTAGGATGGCAAAGCCTCAGCATTGCTAAGAACCATCGTCTGTACAGCCATTAGCTTCATGAGAGATTATCTGATGGTTCCTTGTTATTTGCATGGCACACAGGGATTTACAGCCCAGAGATTGAGCAGCAGCCCTAAGGAGCAGGATCTTGGTGCTGATGTGTGCAGCCAGGATATTCAAAACCACTAAATACACAAAATCCAGTAAGATTGCAAGTCATGGTCTTTGCTCTGCTGCATGCAGACAGCTCAGCAATTTTACAGGGAGAKTTTCTGCTGCTCTTAAGAATTTGACATTCCCAGTGCTTGGGGAAGTGGCTGTGGATGGAGGTCAATGTTTTGCCATCACATCTGCAAGGGGCCACCCTCACAGCTGGCTGCTAGCACAGGAGGAGATGCCAGGCTGAGCCCCCTTGGCAAGCACACATTTCTGAGTGCCCTGCACACTTTTCTCTTGTTTGGCTCGCTGTAGCCTTGTACCAAGCACAGAGAAAAACCAAGGTTTCATGGGTCAGAGAGGGAGCAATAGGACAGTAAAGAAAACTGATAGAGAGAGCAGGAGAGCCTCACTGAAGATACACWTGATCAATAAAGGGAATAAGAAAAGAAGACAGACTTAGCAGCCCAGCCACTAAACCCTGCAGYTTCTCCTCTCAGCACTTTTCATGTACTTCTCAGTTTTTAGACAGAAAACCATGTTTATTTGTGTGGCTGGGATACTCCAAGCAAGAAATATGCCTGTCTGGCTACAGRTTCATTGTGCACCCTGAAGACAAGGCAGGTGAATGAATTACTCCACCTTTGTCTCAGGCCATACATTCAGAGCAACTTTTTTGTGTGTTTCCACACAGGGAGGTTAAGGAAATATTTTGTCACTGGATATCAAACACTGCTTCTTTTTAAACTGCAGGATAAAATCCTCACAGTGCTGYTAATGCTCACAGTGTTTTGGCTGTGAGAATTACTCTGTTTGGGAGGCGCTTCAAAAGGGAAAAATTGTGACAAGAGTCAATGTTTGTTAGTGTAGCAGGAAGCCTACATTAAAAATAATACAAAACAAACAAACAAACCCCCACCAGAAAACCAACAAACAAACCCCAAGGCAAAACCAAAACAATCAAACAAAACTCCCCAAAAAAACCACACAACAAACCCCACCCTCTCAAAAACCCTGCAATGTAATAGCACTCAGTGCCACCACTAGAACAGATTTAGTGCTCTGGTGCTTCAGAAGTCACCTTGATGGTGATGCCATTCTCAGACTGAGCCTTTTGGTCACCCCTGGGTGTCAGGAGCCCTGTAAAGGTGAATTRCTCAGCTGTTGCCTGGTTCATGAGTAAGCAGTAATGAACCTGGAGCATGAAATCTCATAGCAGGGCTTTAAATCCACGCAGAACAAACACAGAGTGCTCCTAGAGAGAGTGGGAGAAGAAAATAGGCAAGAGGGGGCAGGAACAGAAGAAGGGGGGAGGAGGAATTATTGAGGTTTTATGGATACAGTATAGTGGAAATCAACAAAAATTTCTAGGAAATTTTTCTAGGAAATAGGCCTCGATGAAAACCTGTGAAATGGCCAAGAAAAAGAGCAGAAAACCTTTTAATCAGTGACTCAAACAACAAATCTTCACAGGACACAACCAGAGGTGTGCGTGTGAGATATCCAAAGCTACATCCCACAGTGAACGTAATGCTGGAGATGCTGCTTCCAGTGGGAAAGATGGAGGGATCTGCCATCTCCTCACCACAGSCAAGGCCTTTCCAGCATTAGGATGGATCTGGGTCACCTCGGGGCGGGGACTGTTGCATTTGTTTAGTCATCCAAGGCTTGCCTGGCTTTGCGGGTTCCCGCAGCAGAGCTGAGGCATCACTGCAGCTCCCAAAGCTGTCTGCCAGCCCTAAGGAGAGGAGACATTGTCAGAGGAAAGCAGACATGGCAGGGCATCCCTAGGACCAATTAATCTGAGCTTCTGACAACCTGAATTAGCACAGTTTAAGTGAGAATGYGGCCAGTCTGGATTTGTGGAGCAGATCAAGCGGCAATTGTCCTGTGTAGTCAGAGTCAGTGGAAGTGACAGATTAATAATTATTGCTTTATTCCGTGCTTCAGCCATAAAGCAACCCACTAAATCTTGCTAAATTATCTGATTATACAGAATATTGTGTCACAGTTCACCATATGCTTTCTTTTTGTATGTTAATGGTGGCAGTGTGTGTAGCAGTATTCCCAGGTCCGCTGATTCTGCCCTTTCCCCTCACTGAAATCTCACTGTTCCTATTCCCTCCCTAAATCCTATTGTTTGATGCTTCCTTCCTTTTTKTATTGTCTCAAGAAAAAGGCTCATGACTGAAGAGCCCAGTGCACAGCTTCATTAGGAGTAGCACCTGACAGAAGAACTAAATATAACACRCTGCTTCACATGCTGGAGCCACTTCACTGAAAATTGAACAGGTTGGAAATTTTCTGTAAGAAGAAGGTCATTTCATCCACACAGACACATTTTGCAAACTGTCAAACTGTGACAAATATTGTGCATGGAAAGTGAACAACTAGCTTTCTTAAGTCTTCCAGTTAAAAAAAAAAATTGAGTTTGTCTGTGGGAGCAGGGGTGGGAGTTAGGAGAGTGGTTTTTAGGAAAGTGTCAATGCTTTGACAGGCCTGACTACTCATTACTTGGGGGTTTGGGTATTTTCTTGGGACTGGTTTTTTTGTTTGGTATTTTGTTGTTGTCATTGGGTTTGTTGGTTGGTTGGTTTTGGTTTGGGGAGGTGATTTGGGTGGGAAAGGCTGGAAAGAAATAGAGAGTCTGCTCAGCTCTTCTCAAAGTGTCTTACTTATTCTGCTGCTGTGGTGTGTCATCTGTGCTTTGAGACACTTCTTCCTTAGATAAATACTAYAGAAAACCCTGACATTCTTGGGTCTCATTCTGGCTTTGTTCTAATATAACTGCAGAGCCTTGCCCTTTCTGTTGTAACATCTCAACACACAGGTGACAGAAAAAAACACGGATGATTGGTGACTTCGAGGCTAAAGAAAACACAAATACATTCTCAGGGATTATGTTGCCCACAGTGAGCAATTCCAGGAGGATTCAGCAATATGAAGTCACATTTTTTTTTACCCTTCCAACAGCAAAAGGCCACCTGTAGCTACTTAATGTTAGGTTTACACACTCCAGAGCATCCCATGGCTGATTCCTTGGAAACCCTKGCTGGGCTGCATTAATCAAATCCAAGCTGTTGTTAGGATGCTGGATGACTCCCAGGTAACACCACACAGGGCATTAGGGAGGAKCACAGTGTGCAGCTGCCAAGGTGACAGGAGCCACCACCCCTGTGGGACCTCTCCTGCACTGCACTGACCTYCCAGCCCCCACCTGACCTTGGCAGGTCACCATTTAGGTCACACACAGCCTGCATTTCCCTGGCTCAAACACCTGCCTGGCTCCTTGCCTTCCCAGTTTAGCTTTCTCCACATATTAAGCAAACACTTTAAACAGCACTTGGAGGTAAAGGAGAGGGCAGGCGAGGCAGGCTCCTCACCCAGGGAATAAATGAAGTGCCACCACTCCCAGTCAGGCTTGATCCAAATGTTCTTTACACCTTGAGAATTCAGCAGGCAAATTTACCACCAGAACCTCTGGCAGCAGATGAGTCTGGAATTACATCAGCAGCAGAGAAAATTAAGTGTGTCTTCATTTTCGGCAAGATAAAAGCATCCATCTGTTTCTGTTCCTTATTAATTTAGCCTGCAAGTAGAATGCAGAGCTATACATTAATTAAATGCATATGACTGGCTAATAAATTTGTTGCAAACTGCTCTCATGATGCCTGTCTCTTCATTAAGCAGAGATAGAGAATGTCTAAAAAGGAGACTTTTTACAATAGATCATATACAGATGACAATTAAGCCACCTAGAGTTTTCCACAGCACTACAGAAAATGCCAGGTGCRTGAGAAATTCCATCAAAAATTCAATTTTCTYTARTTTTTGCTATTGGTAACCATGAGGTCCCACAGGAGGACAAATGTCTCCCCTCYCCTTATCCTGCAAATGTAACCAGCAGCATTTTTCTCCCCCTTGTCCCCAAATATGGGGATATAATGCCAGTCAGGTTTGCTACTAATTTAATCCCATGAAGCACTGAGCAAAGAAGTGCTGGGTTGATGGAATTGCCAGCCCATTCCCAGGCTGCCCCTTGGGTCTGCACACCTTGCCCATGGCCATGCACCACTGAACCAGGACACAGAGCGAGGTAGGAAAGGGCATGGAATGASAGAGCAGGAATTTCCTGGGTCAGCCAAGCCAACACAGCCCCTCCTGGTGCTAAACACAGCAGGGATGGGGCAGTCATGGGGGTTGGGTAGTTTGTGCTACTGCTCAGGTGCATTGATGTGCAGCCGAGGTGGAAATAATCCTAAAAAAGGTCAGCAGAGACTTGGTAAGGGGAAAAAAAAAAACCCAGATTCCTACATTACAGGAGAAACTATTATTTTACAGAATCTGAATAAGATACAGTGCTTGCAATAATTTCATAAGAACCTTTCTAACCAGGTTAGGGGGGAAAGTGTCTTTTATGAGCACTTCTTCCAGGCATTATTACCTGTCAGTACCCAGTGTTAAATAAATTGCAAGAAGCTTCTGCTGGCATTGCAGACCTCAGTGATAGCTTTGCTTTACTAATATAATTATTGCAGTGGTAACAATAATGAACTGCCACAGACTACTCCAAGAGGCAGTGTCTAAGCACATGCCACCTCACTGCATCCAGGCAAAAGCCAAGGCTAGTGCAGAGGGGGAAAAGGTGTATTTTACAGAACCTTTGGAAATGGATAACAAAAGGTAATACATTGCAATTGATACAGCTAAATACATTTTTAATGATGTTAAATGGCTTCAAAACTTCAACAGTTTCCTTGACAGGAAGTCTGATGCTCATCTAGAACTGAGATTGGCCAAGGATGCCAAGTACAAGAAACAAGGGATCTTCAGATCCAGGGGCAGTAAGTGGAAGCACAGGGAAGACCCAGATCCATTGCTAACTGGGCAGGGAAACATCAAAATGCTGGCAAGGATTATTATAACAACACATTTGTTGCCTTTGTCTTTACTAGAGTTAGGTCTTTTTTCTCTGGAGAAGTCCCAGAGAAACCCTATCCCTGTATTTCATCATTTGAAGGGCAGCTACAGAGAGACCTGAAACTGCCTCTTCAGAAGGAGCCACRTGGAGAAGACAGGGGGCAATGGCTGCAAGACAGGAGATTTCATCTCAGTGTAAGAAAGAAATTTTTTCAGCATTAGAAATCCAATCACTCAGTGGAACAACCTCCCCAGAGATGTGGACAGGGTGTTAAATAACCTCATCGAGGCTCTCAATCCCATGGAAGGTTGGACCAGATGATCTCTCAAAGTTCCTTCTTACCTGAGCTATTCTATGGTTCCATTAGTCTAAAGCTGAGGAAAAAGAAGTTATGCTTAATTTTAAATGGAAATACCAACACCAGCAACATTCCGCACTTAACCAGCTTGAAAAAACCCAAATATTCTCACCACCACAACACTCAACTCCTCCCCCTCCTGCCAACCTTTCTGAATAAYAGTCAGAAAATAACATTCACTCTGCCCTTTTGTGAACCTCCTGAGAAACAAAAGCCATTGGTATTTTGGGGGTTTTTCCTTCAGGAAAAGCATACTGACAATTTTCCCTCCAGTAARTAAGCACTCACAAAGCTGAAGCCACCTACTTCTTCCTCAGGAAGTTCCTCTCARGCTTTGAAGTTAGAAATGACAAATGTTCTCTAAAGTGGTAACATGGCAGCAAAGGAGTTAAACAGATGAATGGAACTAATTAAGTAAATCACACATTTTCTTAAGAAAAAAAAACCCAGCCTAACAGGGGTGCTCATCAGAGAGYTAATATTTAGCAAAAGTTACAACTGTGCAGAAGAGTAACGACTGAATGGTAAAGAAACAGCACAATAATTAGTTGTATTCCAGCAATTACTTAAGAATTCCCCAAGAGGTARCATTGATTAAAGTTATTTTACAAGTATATTAGTAGGAAGTCTTTATAAAAAAAAGCCATGCCAGGTTTTTGTTGATGATTAGAAGGAGCCAGAAAACTGTGGAAATCACATTTCATTAAGAAATGAAGAGGCAAAAACATACAAAAGAGGTGAGAGGTAGCAAACAGAGAGCAAATGAAATAACAGATTAAGGTAAACAAAATCACAGATCATGTAGGCAATGCCAGAATATTTTTTTTTCTCTCCTGAAGAATGAATGAAAATTTACATGGGAAATGCAATGCTTGGGATCCTAAAGCTGCATGGCACAGCAGACAGAATGGGCTTTAATAACACATTATTCTCTGTCCTGCCTCACCTCTGCATCCCAGCCCTCTCTTGGAGGAGAAACACTTCAGGCTCATTGTCCTTGTGCTGCTTCCCCAGCTACACAGACCCCAGGGGCCGAGGTTCCAAGGACATGCATCCCCTTTTCCAGGAAAAAGATGGATGGATGGATGGATGGATGGATGGATGGATGGATGGATGGATGGACACAGTCTCAAGCTGCTCCAAGGGAGATTCAGGCTTGATTTAAGGAGGAAGTTTTTCACAGAAAGAGTGGTTAAATACTGGAACCATCTGCCCAGGGAGGTGGTAGAGTCACCAACCCTGGATGTGTTCAAAAAAAGACTGGATGTGGCACTTGGTGCCATGATCTAGTTGAGATGTTGGAACATGGGTTGGACTCGATGATCTTGAAGGTCTCTTCCAACCAAAAAATTCTGTGATTCTGTGATTCTGTGGATGGATGGATGGATGGATGGATGGATGGATGGATGGATGGATGGATGGATGCCAGCCCCAGACCATCTTTGACCTTGCAGATGACAAAACATCAAAAACACACTATCCCCTCCACAGGGGGCAAACAGGTGTGCCCTAAAGAGCTCCCACTGAAAACTTTTGAGTTCCTGCCTACCATTGATCCCAGGCTAATTTTGCTGAAGCCTATAAAGCTACACTAGGGCTGCATTTGGTTTTTCAGGTATCTGATATCCATAGCAAACACACAGTTGTTTTCTCTGCCCTTTGAACAGGAAAATTACTGCACTTCTCTCCGATTCCAAAGCTCAAAGGAGCAGTTCAGCCTCTCTGGTTTGTGTTTGGGCTCACACAGGTGACAGAGAGGAGCAGGACAGCACAAGGCAGGGTTTGCACCTCCTGGACACCAGAGCCTGCCCTRCCTGCAGGAATCTCTGAGCCCTGCATGTAGGGAGCAGCTCTGGTGCCCACCCAGGAGTGGAACAGTGCCACCAGCCAGGGGCAGAGTGAGAGACCCAGGCAGGCAAAGAGAAACCAGCAAAAACCCAGTCTGGGATATCTAACTTTGGGAAACTGAAGGTGAGGATGGGCAGTGTGGCTTGTCCTGTCTGTCCACATTGTTCTTTCCTCATCAGCACATGGGGCACAACCAAATCTGGGTTCCCACAGGTCCAACATAGGATTCCTTCATGGAAGAGCAGGCTCCTGCTCCAGAATCCTGGTCCCCTTCCAACATGATAAGGTATTGAAGAGTCCTGCCARTGAGGGAATAGGGTCACACAATCACCTGCTCCACTGTACCATGTTGTGGGSTGTGTGCTTGGGGTCTCAGAAAGCCAGAATTGTCACAGAGGCTTGAGGATCTCACTGCTGCCCAGGCTCCCCCTGATTCCCCTCAGGACATTCCCACAAGGGCCCAGGTGCTCCCCAAGGTGACTCAGCACAGACAGTCAGGAAACTTGGCCTGAAAAACATGGTCTGGAAGGGACCACACAAACACCACCTCGTGGGATATGGGACAGCCCTTCACAGAGCCCCATCCACAGCTACTTGCCACCTCCTTCCTCCTCCTCAAATCCTCATCCTCACCTGCACTGAAATGGGAGGACAATTGCAGGATGAATGGTAYTGCTAAAGGCTCCTCTAATTGCACAATTCCTCCCTGCCAGCCCTGGTGGAAGAGGTCTGTGCTAAATCCTGTCACGACTTTTCGCTTCCTTGAGATTTAAGATCAGATTTCCCCCTCATTTACATGCAAGTCTAAAGCCATTAACCTCCAGAAAGCAATTCCTTCGTCTGCTGGTGCGAAGAAGAATAGAATTAGGTCATATGGACCCAGTCAGTCCTTTATTTTTATATCAAKGAAGGCTGGCAAGGATATTTTACTGAAAATTTAAGCAGCAGTTCTCCATACCCCTACTGCTCTTAGTTAATCAAATCAATGCCATAGGGCCCTGCAGTGGAACCTGCAGCAATGTGTAAGTTCTGTGTGTCACACTCTTTCTGTCTAAATATCCCTGCCAGGCAGTCTATTGTTTTTTGACTTGAATGATGAGTGCTCTTGACTTTCAGGGCTTATTAGTGGATTTTTTCCCCTKCTCCTTTTTAAAAAAACKTCAGTTCCAAAACAACATTAGCATCCACATACTGCAGCTCACAGCCATGAGCTGTCCCCTGCCATTCTGCCTGTGTTTGTTGGTTCTTGAGATGGTAATTACATTTTTAGAGCACAAATGCTGACTGCCATACTGCACACTTCTACACAAAGGCACTGGTAAGAGTCATGCACCCACTACCCCATTTCATTACCCTCCTCCTTGGCATACAGTAAATTATCCAGCCTTAGTAACATTTGTTTCACCTAAATGTCCAGTTCTGCTTATCTTTAAAGGACTAACACACATTTGTGTGCCTCTGCTCAGAACCCCTGCTCTTTACTTTCAGTGGAAACACTCACTGAGAGGAAATCCAGGTTACTTGGTGGTTTTGCTCCATGTTCCTTTGCTGCAGAGCCCAACATGCTTCACTTTCAGAGCTACTCTCTCTTAGCTCAGTCCTTAGCTGCCATTCCACATGATTTCTYAACAGAGCAACAAATGCAGGCAAAATTTAAAACACAACAAGTTGTTCATAAGAGATGAAAAGATAGTATCCAAATCTTCACATCTCTTCATGCTTCAGTGAGTAAGTTCCTCTTGCCTTGCATACCTCAGTTTCCCCATAGACAACAGTGCAAGTTCTTAAGTGATTTGTATATCCAGCAAAAACTCTTCTCCCATTAGTCCTTCCACCAGCCAAAGATCACCTGGCTCTGGTACAGAGGTTTAACATCCCCATGTAGTCATTCTGCTACCTAGAAAAGCAAGGAAATCCTTCACCATCCAGCCTGTTTGCCAGGCTGTCACATTCACCAGTTTGGGTGATAAAACCGTTCCTTCTTCCAGCCATCAAATATCTTCATCTTTGGGCAAGGATCTGTCAGGGCACCAAACATGCAGATGTCCAAACCAAGGGGCCACTGCACACCCAGCACAGAGCAGCTCCAGCTGGCCTTGAAGGACTTCACCCCATGGAAAGGTAAGGTTGTACCCATGCTGGACTGGTTTGAGGAGAACTGTTACCCATGGGATGGGACATGGCAGAAGTTCATGGAAAACTGGATCCCATGGGAGGGATCCCACCCTGGGGCAGGGAAAGGACTCCTCTCCCTGAGAAATGGCAGGAACAACGTGTGATGAACTGACCATAACCCTCATTCCCATCTCCCTGTCCCACTGGGGGGGGAGAAGGGAGAGCTGGGAAGGAGGGAGGAGTGGGGGGAAGGTGTTTTTAAGATTTATTTGACTTCTTATTATCTTGCTCTGATTATGTTGGTAAAAAATTCAGTTAATATCTGAAAGTTCATTCTGTTTTGCTCTTGATGGTTTTTGGTGAGTGAGATCTCTCCCTGTCCTTACCTTGACTCATGAACCATTTGTTGTATTTTCTCTCCCCTGCCCAGCTGAGGAGGGGAGTGACAGAGTGGCTTTGGTGGGTGTCTGGTCAGCCCAAACATGACTGCTCATGTTGGCAAGTCAGGACAAACACCCTGCAAAACAAGTAAAGAAAGGCCTGATAGATTCCACTTAGTAAGTCCAGCTGGAAGGGCTCATTCTCATTCAACTGTGATTTATTCAGATACCTCAACAACTACACTAAGAACAAGACTCTGAAACCAAACATAGCCTATGATTATTTCACCCTTTCCACCTCTCCTTTTTAAATTTCCTTTCTTTTTTCCCCCCTCTCTTTTTGACACTTGGCTTTTTCTCTCTTTTTGGAGTTAATGAGACCCACCTGACCTAGCAGTTTGTGTGAGTCAGCAGAATGACTTTCCACCTCCCAACAAGATTCAAGTGCCACAAATCTGCTATAAGGATAGGAATACTTCATCTCCCAGGTGCTCTGGGGATTAATTAGCATTTTGAAGTCATGTTTTGGGATCCTTATGTGCAAAGTGCTAGAGAAGTGGCTATTATTATTCTTGCAAACCATAATCCTGGATTAGTCAAAGCAACTAGTCAAGCAATCAACAGAATTTGTCAATGATGAGGTAAGGAGTTACAGCCAGTGACATTTCTAGGACAGAAAGAATGAATTTTCTAAACAATCAGTATGTGCTGCATAGAGTGAATAATTTGTAATGAATAATGTATGCAGTTAATTTAGCCTCTTTGCCAGCTTGCAGAAAGTCCATGCACAGAAAGATAATTTTCTGACCTTATTTTGAGAATTGAGAAAAGGAAAAAAAAGTGGTTTATTCTATGGATGTATAGTCAGCACCTCTCCATTTCTGCTTGAGATGTACTGACTAGTACAGAGATGGATGTAGGTACAGGAAAGACTTCCTTCCCATCTGAGATGGAAGATAGGAGGGTGACTTTGCCATGGAATCTCCCATCCCTAATGGATGCTCAGCTTGTCACATCCAAATCATGGCAAAATCTTTGCCCAGCAGGGTTTGTATGTTGTGCACACCCATGTGCCAAGGCCATAACTCCTAAATGAAGCCATGTGTGAAAAAAAGAGTCACTGCCCTATGGATATTTCAGATAAAATATTTACATAATTTCTTGGCTGACCACGTGGCTGTCCGGTTCTGTCACAAGTTCTGTCCTGGTCATCAGCCAGGATTGCAGAGGACAGCAACAGACACCCTGTGCACCTCACCAGCTGCAGGATGGGAGCTGTGGTGGCTCCTTCTGCTAATCCTGAATGTCAGACCTCACTTGCTCATGATGAGCTGGTCAGAGCTGTAGTAAAGCTTGTGTTTTAGAGCAGGTGGTTAAGAAAAGTGCCCTCATGTGGAAAAAAATAGGAGAAAGGTAGATGTGAGATCAACAGTCCCTTATTTTCAGGGGTCACCCCATTATTGATTTTTCTACAGATTTCAAACCATCAAACCTGAGAAATTCTCAGCTCTGGCTCACCAGTACCCACGTGTGAAGGCTCTTACATGAACTGGATTTGTCTCACACTGTTCCCTGCATGACCTGAAGTTTCCACCCTTTGGGAGAAGGTGGGACTGGAGCAGGAGGCTCCCAGCCCCAGGTCAGTCACCACTTCCCACCTCTGCCTCTCCCACTCCTGACCAGGATTGCTCCCCACTGCTGCTACCAGAGGGAGTGTCAGATCATCTGGTGGCTACAGCAAGGGTAGAACTGGTGAAAACAAATATGGGTTTCTCCTTTGTAGGTGGCATGGATTTGTGCCCCTGCACTAAAATACACAGAATAAAAATATTGAACAATAAAGTTGCTGTTGTGCTGGGTCTCACTGACTGTGCAGGCTCAGCTTTCATGGCCCAGGATGTTTTTGGGTTGTTTTTTTTTTCAGCAGGATGGAGACAGCTGCTCTTTTGTGCTGGACTCTGATTTCTTTCCAATACCCTTCTATCCTGTCATATTTGCAAAATATTTATTTAGAGGAAAACTGAAGAGGGTGCTTGAGTAAACACCACAAGGCCAGATCGTGATGATTTCAAAGGAGAAAATGAAAGTCATTGCTTTAGGATAAGAAGAAATGAGCAAGGAGGGAAGAAAAAAAAGTGGGGGATTTAAAGTACCATTCACAAAATGGCAGATTTTGGAGATGAGCAGGAAAAGAAGCTCAGAAGAAAATTAAAGGTATCTATTTGTGAATCAAATTAATGTATGAATGTGTAAAACTTGCCAGTCTGACATGGAGATGAATGTATATTTTTCTCTAAAGCTACAGCCAGCTCATCACTTCATCCTAAAGGGCCTTGCACTGAACACTGATCCACAAGAAGTCCACAGTATGTGCGGGCTCTCCCTGACAAGGACAAATGTAACTCCCTGTGAGTAACAGTCAGCACATGGGAAAGGAGCAATTTAAGCCTAGTTTTAAACAGAGCCATCACTGCTCCCTCCACACACCTGGTACAGCCACACAGAAGGATTTTAACCAGCTTGTCTGTGCCTTGTGGTGATCCTTGGAGCTTAAAACCAACACAGAGACAGCACAGTTCAGACTAGAGGGAAAGCTGTGGTGCAAAGGGAACAAGTTTCAGGGTAGAGGAAAATGATATTAATGCTCCCACCTGCTGCAGTTTCCTAAGTTCATAATACTGCCTCCCTAAAACTCATGTCTGTCTCCTTCCAACAAACTCCAGCTCTATGACACTACATATAAAAGCCAAATTAGCAGCCTGGGCTCCATGGAAATGTTTTTGAGAAATTTGCAGGTGGGAGGCATTTTCATTGCTTTATAGTGTGATGTTGATGGGAATTTTCCTTTTCCTCCTTCTGTTTCTTTCCCCCCCCTCTTTGTCTGGCCTCCAGTAATTTCATTACTTTCCTTCTTAGTAAATTATTCCAGGTGGCAATGTATCAGCCAAAGGGCAAAAATAGCTGTCACCCACAGGACCACAGGGTCAGATTTTTTTCCTGTTCTGAGTGACTCTGCAGTGTCACTGTGCAGACTTTTCCCTGGTAAGCATGTAGAAATGCATAATTTATTTGAGTTAATTCTGGGAATCGAGGACAGAGCTGCAGGCACTGGAGATGCAGGATGCAGCTGCATTTTGAGTTCTCCACTCTAAGGTCTCTGCTTGCAGTAACTCCACTGGGGTGGGAACCAGAGGGAGAGGGAAAGTTAATTTTCAAATTATTCTCTGTATCAGCTTGATGGCATAAATTAGAGGAGCCTTAGGGTTATTAAACTCACATTTCTGTGGAAAAGCCCATTGTTCACAGATGACGGTTCAAGAAAATGTATATAAAATGGCCATTACGACTTTAAATGGCAAATTATACCTGCAGTGGACAACATTTGTCAGCATTAAAAAACTCCTCAGTCTCTCAGCTTCCTTTTCTTGGAAATTGCCATGGGCATGAGAGGTGTCTTGGGTTGCAAGATGTAACAAAAAAAAAAAAAGTGTGTATTCTATTTGTTGTTTGTTGAAACCAGTTGGGGAGGTGTTTTTTCTTTATCTCATATCTCTATTTCTTTATCTCTTTATTTTCTTTAACTCCGGGAGGGAGGGGGCAGGTGTCTTCTGTTAATGGCCCAGCTGTTAAAATCAGGTGGGGCAGTGTTCTTTATCTCTTCCAGTACCCGTCCTCCCTCCAGGGGATCTCTGCTGTTAATGGGCCATTTAAGGCTCACTGCATGACTGAAAGAATTACATAATCCCATTGTGAGATGCTTCACTCAGTGGGAGGAGCCAAACATTCCCACCTGGATAAAACCTGGGACTCAGAACACCAGGACAGCTGGTTTTCCACTGGATTCTAGAGGAAGACTGGACCCATCTCATCACTGCTGGACCCTCAGAAGGAAACTACACCCTTCTACAGGATCATCCCTGCTCCAACAGAACCACACCTGTCACTG
>CADDXX010000843.1:0-111553 GCA_902810485.1 Alauda arvensis
AGAGTCTCCAATTAAAGAGTAGAGAGGAGAAGAGAAAAAAGWGATCATGAATAAATAAATGGCACATACTTCTTGTCCAGCTCACGCTCTCTGTGCCTGCTCAGTGGCACTCCAGCTCTGATGCACAGAACTGGCACTGCACAGGGAGGAGCCTAGATAAAATCTGACTGACTTTTAAGGGGGACAATGAGCTGTCAGCAGTACCTCTCTTGCCACCTCCACCCCATGAAACAAAATTCTCATTCTATTCTTYACCCATTGAGATTGTCATGGTTTAAYCCCAGATRGCAACTAAGMACTTGGGCTGCTTCATGTAAGGCTCCTTTGGTCCAGGTGGCTCCTGCTACAGTAATTCCATAAAATGCAATTCAACAAGTTAAAGCKATTTCCATTACAATGYSCACTCCCAGTTCCTTTGGACTAGWCYATYMYGTTWAATGTTGCASTGAACTCCTCCCCKTACCCCTGCAGAGACTGCAGTCCCTCAGGGTTGTCCCTGCCCCGAGGGCAGCCATTTCTGTGAGGCACAGGCTCTTCAGGGGATGCCTGCTGCTGCATGGGCTTATCCACAGCCACAGTGGCTCTGAGGGGCAGCTGCTCCAGCACAGTCCTGTCCCTGGGCCTCAGTGCCCTCAGAAACAGAGCTGCTCCAGCACAGTCCTGTCCATGGGCCTCAGTGCCCTCAGAAACAGCACAGCCTCACCCACAGCCACTGTCCCCTCAGGAAGCAAAGCTGCCCAACATGGCCTTGCCCCTGGCTGCAACCCCTGCAGGGTGTTCCTGCTCTGCTCTGGGTTTATCCATGGCCACACACTTTGAGCACAGCCTCATGAACAGCCACCGGTGCTTCAGGGTGTATGTGGTGCAGCACAGACCTGTCTCTGGGCCCCAAGGCCTTCAGGGGTGCACTGCTGAGGCACTGCCATGTACCTGCTCTGGTGTGGACTTTTCCATGGCCAGCARCACTTGCAGATGTACCTGCTCCCCCCTGGACTCACCCCCAGGTCACAGTGGCTCGAGTGGCAGCACAGTGTCCAGCACAGCAGCACAGGAACAGCAGCACTGCCCAGGCCATGGCCACAGCCGGGATCAGTGTCCCACAGTGAGGGATCGGCAGCACAGACTCTGCAGCTGCAGCCACAGCACCAAGCAGCCACTCGGGAGCCCCAGACCCCAATGCACAGTGAGGCCAGTGAGGCCCATGGCAAGCCCCAAGAGCCTGTCAATTATCAGCCAAACAGCAGTAACAGCTATAAATTCCATCTAACACATTCCAATCAAACCTGTCATTATTTCAAACTCTTTGAGCCCCCCAATGAGCAACAAAAAGGGCTGTTGTAGTTTTATTCTAGATGACAACTAAGCACCCCACAGAGGCTCACTCAGTACTCCCTGGTGGATGGGGGAGAAAATCAGAGGAATAAAAGTGAGAAAACTTATGGGTTAAGATTAAAACAGTTTTATAAATAAAGCAAAAAGCCACACATGCAGGGAAGCAAAGCAAAACCAGGAATTCATTCAGTATTTCCCATGGGCAGGAAGGTGTTCAGCCATCTCCAGGTAGAAAGTGCTCCATCACACATAATGGTGACTTGGGAAGACAAAACATCGTAAGTCTGTATGTCCCCTCCTCCCTTCTCCTTCCCCCAGCTTTATGTGCTGAGTATGGCTCCATAAAGTCTGGGATATCCTTAACTGGGTCAGTTGGGGCCACCTGCCCAGGCTATGTCCCCTCCCAATTATTGTGTACCCCCTCACTGGTGAGGTGAGGAACAGAAATGGCCTTAATGCTGTGCAAGTGCTGCTCAGCAATAGCTAAAACATCCCTGTGTTATCAAATCCAAAACACAGCAGCTATTGTGATGAGAATTAACTACACCCCACCCAAAACTAGCACAGCTGTCCTGTATGTAAGTTCCTTTGAGAAGTTCCCAAGTTGTCAAAGCATGTAAMAAACTCAGCCATGTTTCAGACTGGAGAACACCCAGTTCCCTCTACACACACATGCATTTCAGATGGAAAGACTTGGAAAGGTGCAAAATTCCAGTCCACAGATCCTTACCACTGACTGAAAAAAGACTCTTTTCTCATATCACAAATAAGCAGCTTACTTGGAAATATAGGCAATAAGTTTTTATGTAGTCTTCCAGGGAAATTTGAATTGCATTTTGATGTTGAAACTTGCACTTATTTGCAAGTGTTCACAATATCTTGCTTTAAGAAAAAAGCATTACTTCAGCTCTTTTTAGGTGCATGTATGGAGATAGGTGTAATTGTGAAGGAAKAACCAAAGCTATATATTCCTCTTGGGACTTAATTTTCTCTATTGAATTAATTAGACTTGGGCTTCCCAATAGCTAAAAGTTGAACTTTCCTATCTGTGAACTGGAAAGCAAGATGGTAAATTGCCTTGGCTGYCTTTGAAGAACATAATGTATTTTTTAACCTTTCATTTAAAAGCTGGCAGTACAATGCTAATGGTCAGAGGAGAAGATGCCAAGCATTTATCAAGTTAAGGATCCTTTAGAAAAAAATACACCAGMAAATACATATACTGAAGCCAAATATGTAACATATTTAAGCAACCATTAAGCACAATTTTGCTGAAAGATAAAACTGAATTTATTAAATACTCAATTTTTCTATATTAAATCTTTGTAAAGACTTTGGTTTCTTTTTCTTGTTTAAAATTTTATCTTGATGTCTGATCCCTACACACAATACCAGAATAATGTAGATTATTAGGGGAGTTGCTCAAGTATTGGGATTTGAACGTGAAAACTTTGCTGACCCCAGGCTACTATTAGTTTTGCACCCTGCCAGTGAGCAAAGTATGGATTAGACTTGCAGAAATACCCCCGACTGTGCTCATGCCTTGGGGAGGATTTAGATCAGACTGATTGTTCCAATAAGCCCCCAGTCTGGTGAGAAGTCACACTACTAATTTGCATCTTCATAAAAGAATCAGCAGAGCTGTTGCTTTGAAGTTCAATTATCCATGAGCATGTTTAAAGCAGAGTATTGGAATTGCATTGTGCTGTTTGCACAGCTGCAGAGAGCTGAATACATGGGAYGTTTGCAGGTTTGCTACTGAACTTTCCACATACCCAGGGAAACAGGGCTGCTGGGAAGTCTGCAAAAGGCCTAAACCCATGGGCAGGCACTGAAGAGAAATGAAGCTCTAAAGAAAGTTTATAACTGCATTTGTGGACATTGAGGATAAATTCAACTGACTGCTTAAGTGTTATGAGGCGCCAGCTGCAGCTCTATAGTTAAGGCTTAGTTGAGCTTTGAATTTAAATCAGGGGTTCATGTCTATTATTTCTCTGGATAATGTGGTTTCCTTTTTTACCCTGTCTCAAAATTTATAGTACTTGCTTTTTGAGAACATGATGGATTTCCTATTAAATAGACAGTAAATCAAGCAGTTAAGGATTAAAACCAAACTGTAAAATAGGCCTCTTGTGAATTTTGATTTTGTTCAAAACAGTAATGATTTTTTTACATTGTTATCATTGTTAAAATTCAGTTATATAACACAAAAATAGCTGAAAAACACAATGAAAATAGTCAATGTTTATACAATTACAGTGATCAACAGCTCATTTATACTTATAGGGGTTATTACAAGATCAAAGTATATACAGCCTATTATCCCTCCCTGCCAGCAGAGTCATTCATTGTCACTGTTCCATCTTTCCATGCCCCAGTATTTCCTCTCAGAGGAGGGCAAGAGRCACCTTGGCCCAGTCACTCCACCCTGTGCCATCTGTGAGCTCCTGCCCCTCTGGCTGCTCAGGTGTGGGTGACCCTGCTCGGCTGTCACACTCCCTGCACRGCTCTGTCACACTCCCTGCACTTCCCCAAGGGCTGGATGTTGGTGGGAAGCTTAGCACTTTGAAGCCTTGTCCTGTGGACTTGCCTCAGCTCTCCATGTAGGGCCAAACAGTGCYAGGAGAAGCCTGGCACCACCTGCGGCTCTGGGAGCTAAGAGATCACTCAAMAAAGCACCTGGAAACTGCACTGACATTGCCCTGCTCACCTCTGAGAGAAATGCCACAGCTGAACGGGCTTTAGAGAAATGACACAGCCTAGGTTATTCACTAGGAAACAGGACGCACTGTGAGAAAAACTGATATTAAAAAAATTGACCAAGGTAAACTGCAGCTATTGCTGTCTACACAAGACACTTGATATATGTATTATTTTATGCCCTTCATCTTCACATAATTGAYGTAATATTTCATGGGCTGCTCTACTGCTTGCTGCTACTCTGTCACAYGTTGGCTGCTGGTCATTTTTGCAAAGAAAGGGAGAGATTGCTTCAAAAGAGACAGGCATGACACATAGTATTTATCTATGAGCAAGGAAGATGTTTTGGTATGACTTTCATATTTATTGCTAATGACTAATCAAAGTTCCAGCTTGGCATGAGAGGATCAGCATTTCTAATTCACTGGCTGCCCATCTCTTAAAGCACCATCTAACATTAAGGATTCTGCACCCTGCAGCATCTCTTATAGGAAGGTAATTCCTTGAAAACCTAAGAGAAACAGACAGATCTGCTCACAAGAAAAAAAATATTCCAGTCATCACAATTAAATGACTGCCTTTGAACACACTACTATTCCCAGAGCAAAGACAATTACCAAGGGAAATACACGTGAGGAGGGGTTTTTTGAATGAGGTAAGTAATGAAGGAAATTTCATCCAGGGTGTTCTCTACAATTTCATGCACTGATGAATCTTTGCCAAAAGGAACAGAATACCTTAAKCTTACAACTGCACATGTAATTAACCACATCAAAATGATAACCCACAGGAATTCAACAGTTTGCCCCAAAACATCATCTCCTTGAGTATTGTGGCAAACTATATGATATTAAATAAGGTTTAAATGTTACAGTCAGATCTGCTCTGTTCACACAGTGTTCAGATAGCTATGTCTTCTCAACTGAAAAACCCCAGTGGAAGAGATAACAATATATTTAATTTATTAAAATAGTACTGATTCTCAAAGAACTAAGTTTGGGGGTAATCAGATTTACTGCAGTTTATTACTTTTAATGTAGGAAATATTGGAAAAGCATCAGCCTGGTGCAGTCAAAACCCCTGAGTAAACTGCTAGTCAATATTAAAATCCATCCAGGCTCTTTCCACAAGTGTAAATGAAGCAAGYGTAAATGTTATACAACTTAAAAATCCCAAAACTTTAACAGTATACTGATTTCTGATCCAGCTAAATGCCTCTAGCCCTGAAACCACACTTCCACCACAGTGCACCACAGTCTCTATACACTGCTTTTCAGTGATTCATGTTCTTGTAAYCTGCACAATAATTCATTTCTATTTAGCACTGCAATAAAGAATATCTTTTCTCTGKTTTATAATTTCTTTATTACTCCACGCTGTTCACACTACTCTTGAAAAAAACAAAAAAGTTTTCCGTAGTTTTTAATATTAGAAGGAATTCTGTCTGCCAAAGAAAGCAACATGTAAGAAAATGCAGTGCATTACATTATGCCCTATCATGACTTATGTTATTCTCTTTAGCTGTTTATGATCCCCACACTATTTTCTGTCTGCACAAATCATCTGCATAAAACTTGCAATATTATTGCCTCCTAATGAAGCAATTTCACCTTGTATTTTATTACTGAAAAAAGCCCACTTTGACAAAACAACTTAAACCACGGGTCAGTTTTAATAAAGTGTCTATTTAGCCAGGCAGAAAGCAGAAACAATGCCACATTCCTGATTTTCTCACTTGCAATCAGGACAGCTTAAACTGTAAATACTGCTAAACATCAAGGTAAGCCCCTCGTGAGAAAAGCCGAAGAGAATAAAGATTTTTGTCCCAAAATGTGCACATTGGTGATTGGCAGCTACAAAGAGCCCAGTTTCAAGTTCAGAAAATTCAACTTGCAATCAGAGACTTTTCTGAACCACTCTTACTCACAACAGCAGGTGATTTCTGCAAYAGAGTGTTTTGGATCTTCCCAATAAAATGTCTAATGAATTCTGTGGGGACCACAATTCCTRCTGAAACAGTAACTTCTCCTTGAGAAGGGGCAGGGCTGCCCCCAGCCCCGAGGAGCAGTGGGAGGGTGTCACTGAGCAGCAGGCACTGATGGCACTGCTGTGGCAGGACCAGGGGACAGGGGTGGCTRACAGCTTGACTCATGGCACGTGTCTGCTCCCACACCCAGCAGGAGCAAAGAGCAGGCAGAGAAAATCACTAGGGTTGAAAAATKAGCTCTCAGAAGCCCACAATGACATTTGTAGAATTAAAAATAAGTCCGTGGAAACACCCACATGCACAGAAGGTATACTGTGGACAGTTACAAGTGGTTATGAACAGCACACAGTTCTTACAACTGTCAGCAAGAACCATTAAAATAAATATGCACTAATATGTTGGCAATAGCTGTAAAAATTGTTCAAGGTGCATGATTGAATAAGGGTAATTTTCCTRTATCATTGCAAGCATGTAAAGCTATTTCTACTCTCAGTCTCCTTAAAAAATAAATTGTTTTCTAACTCCTGAAGGGGAAAAGGAAGAAAAAAATATTCACTWGGCAGCAATCTAGTACCAGAGAGAATTTATTGACACTGAATCAACAAAAACAAAACCTTTGCATGCTCTGTTTGGTTTCCCATCCACATGACTGTTTCAGGGAGGTGATGTGTGGAGAAAAATGATAGAATTTAATTGGATATTATTACCTGTAAACTACTAGGTAGGTCCTGAGGTGTTTTGAAGTAACTATAAAAGCAGCTGCCATAAAGAGCATGAAGAGCATCATCCTTTGCTTATTTACTACTTGGAAATATTTTAAATCTTGGTTTTACTTCCAAGTGATCTCAGCCTCCAAATGTACACAATGCACCATTACAACAGCTGCAGATRATATTAGAAATGAATTGCAAGTACACTGTGCAGCACTGCAGTGAATCATCAAGGAGTCCTGGAGAACTGTTCTTCCATTATTTTAAATGTGTACACATTACCAAATGAAATGAAAATATCATGTATTATTAACATTGTACTACAACACAGTGAGTAGATTGCATAAAATCCAGAAAATTATAACCAGAAAAACTCTATAAAGTTAAAATATTTTAATAAAGTTTATAGAGTTTAACTCATTATCATTATCAAAATTACAAAAWATGAGATATAAATACAGGATCTACCCTTAATCTCAGAACGAATTTCATTATATTAATTGCATTACAGAAGAAACTCGGCTTTTGCATGATTTTTTTTTTTTCCTATTTTAATCATCACAGGCTTCTCTAAATTAAATTGCATGTTCAATTGTCTGGACAAAGAAGCATAAATTATCACAAACACATTAGAAAGTATTTTTAATAAAGTCCTGCTAGGCTCTATAAATGAATGGTGGTAAGGACTGTAAAATTTCATTTTAAAATGAGGTCTTGAACATCAGAGAAACATTCTCATGCTTAAATGCAAGGACACAGATTTTTCTCCAACGTGGGAATATTATTATGCAATGAAATGCTGGAAATGCCATAATATGTCATAAACACAATTTTAATACCTTTTTTCCATTTGAAGACTGCTTGCAGGCACAAAGATAAACTTATTACAGCAGAACCATTGATGYTTTCAAAGTCAATACTTGATTGCATTTCATTTCAAATTTGTTTATTCTATAGTTTGTACTTTAATTTGCSCTGGACCAAAACATAGTTCTCAAGAACTGGTAGGGACCTCATTTAACAAATTACATTTAAGTGTGTATTTTTAAAATAGTGGAAAAATATTTTCAGTGACTGGATCCTGACAGCTWGTGACAACCACTGAGGATGCAAGGGAAACTGATAGGGTGGTCAACATCTACTGARCAGGTTAAATATTTCCTTTTCAGCAGCTTCACAAGGGTTACCAATCTGGCCCTGAAAATCACCATCCCTCCCTATGGGAGCCATTGCTTTGTTTTAGCACCAAGATAAGCCACTGACACTGGGAAAACRTGAATGATCATCCATGCTGTGATGGGTGAGCAATCAAAGCAGGAAGGGTTCTCCATCCTCTGAAGGGTCAGTCATCCTCCAGTAACTCCTCTTAGCTGCCTGCTCAGTACCTGTGGGATAAGTTACAGGCTTTTGGTTCCCAGTGACCTGCCCAGGTTTCCACAGATGTAAAATCTCCAAACCTCCAGCCCTCAGCCTACATACCAAAAAACAACTCATCTCTCCAAACTTTTTCTTCTCTCCTCTCCTTCCAAAAGATATTCATCTAAACTGGAAGTTTCAAGTCAACATCAGAAATATTGGAAAATTGTGTTGTTTTCTTTCTGGTTTACTCAAAGACAAGTAGGGGCAGAAATAYTACTAAATTGCTTGTGCCAAGTACAGCAGAACTAGGGTTTCCCAAACAGAACATTGCAAAGCTCTCTCCTGTAAACATGGGAAATCACCTAATGCACACTAGAGTCAAAATAAAGATTTCTTTCCTTCAGAAGCAGCATTCCAATAAGGAACGTAAGAGCTTTTAAAAATCTACAGACTATGATTTCCAGAAAGGGCTCTTCAGAACCCATGAATCTGCTACTTAAAATTCTCAAATGAATAGCACAGACTGTGCTTTCCATAGGCACACAAAATCTTCTGAACTTCCACCAGAAACTAAAGCACTCGACATTTGATTTCTACAGACTCTTTAGCAAATCCCCCAGCTATGGTGCAGAAGCACCTTTTCCTGGCCTAAAGAAACAACCTCCTGCAGAGACTATTTTGTGGCCTAGCAGGAGCTGGCTGGGCATTCCTGACACTGTGGCCAGCACAAACACCTTAGAAGGAAGAAGCAAGGCCACTCCATGCAGGAGAGCACTTCTGGCCATGCCTGTCCTCTAGCACATGCTAGAAAGGGGAATTCAAGGCCTGCCTTCTCCACCACCCTGCTGGAAGGAGGTATAATCTCTGCTTTCATACTTTTCCTTCCTGGGAATCCTTCCAGGCTAATCTGTTCTGCACGGACTGTTTGGGTCGCCTCTGCCCCCACTAAGTGATGAGGCACTCACTGCTTTCAGTTCCTGCTGGCTGTGTCCAGTGAGCTCATCAAGAGCTTGAGAGAAATCCAAAACCTCAAGCTGAGCTCCTCAGCATGTCTGGAAGCCCTTCACTGTGTCTGTCCCACAGTAATGTATTTCCACAGCTCAGCAGCCTATGCAATCACACTTCACTGGATAAAGCCAAAAAGAAGGTTTTCAAGCTGACCCTTGTAGGATCATTCCAGCATCAGCTCATAACTGCTAGCACATTAAGCCCAAATCCAAGTTTTTAGCCTAATATTAGACTGCTTCATCCGGACATAAGCACATTCAAGTAGATACAGGCAGTTAATACCTTGGAAAAAATACTAACTTTTGGCAGTTAAAATGTATTTGAAAACTTTAGTCCAAATACAGAAAAAAATAAAATTGCTACCAACAGTCAGCTATAACTCACCTAAGCTAGCTCTTTAGTTCAGGCCTAAATTTAAGCTTACAATAATGAAAAAGAGATCTACCAGTATAAAAATGGCTATATAAATAACATTAAGCACTTTTAGAAGCAATGAAACTCCTTATAAGCACTTACAGAATTTTTTTGAGTCGACAAAATTAAGAGTAACTCCACAGAAAATGCAAATCAGAAAGTGATTTCTCTGTGAAGAATGCACTGCTTTTCATGAATGTCCTGCCTTAAACACTTCCCATATTTCCAACTCTGTATTCCCCATCTATCCYCTTGTTCCTCCACACTTTGTAATAATGTTTAATGTATTTACCTCACTGTTCTTCAGTTAGTTCTGTTTTCTACAGTAAGGTACCAAGGTGTGAGAAATCTCAGCCACCAATCTCTGCTACAGACTTCAGCCAAACCCTGAGAGGCATCACTGAGTGGGCTACAGGATATGCAAATATGWAATCTAGTAATTTCAAAATTAACTCACAAAATTAACTCCTCCTGCCCCATAGACAGATATTTCCTTGTAACATTTCTCTTACAGTTTTTCCTGCTTTATGCACCTGTCATCCTTGTGAAAGCCTTCTAGGGACCTTGGCAACAATATCCCCTAAGCTAGTGAGGCCAGACCAGCAGCCAGCCCTGTGTTGCTGTGTGGCTAGCCAAGGGTCTGCCTGTTCAGCCACTACCATTTTGCCCAGTGGCCACCTAGAATTGGCAGGTTTAGTGGTGGACAACAACACTATACCAAATTGAAGTACAGGAAGCAAAAACTCCATCAGTCTGTTGGTGGCACTGAGTAAATTAAGCCAGGCAGAATATACCTGGAGCTTAGCCAGAATACAAAATGTACTACAGATTTTCTCATCCAAATGACTAAGATCTTGGATGACAAATCAGGCTAAACTCCATTTAGCAAAGGAAATAAGACAGCTACAAACATATCTGCAACTAAGGTGACCTTTAAAACACAGTTTTTTGAAAAATARGGGAAGAGAAAGATGGGCTCAGATCTTTTTGCTGCTGTGTGCAACATCCTGCTTCTTTGTTACTAGCTGGGGGGACATGGAGACCAGGAGAGGAGAGAAACAGAAAACAGGAGCAGTGCTCATTTCTAACAGCTGCTTCTTTGCTGCTAAAAAGAGCAAGTTTACAGAGAAGTAGAGTCCCCAAGGCAACAAGCAGTTTTTAATTAGAGTCAAGGGAGACCAGCCAAAGGAACAGGTCCTTTGCTAYCAGAACTAATGCATAAGGATCAAACTGGCTGGTCTTGCTGARAACAAGTCAACAGTAATGTGTTCTGCTTACCTGGGTCACCACATTGGTCCATATCCAGGCAACCAAAATCCCCTGCTTGTTTTAAACATCTGTTTAAGCCTTACAAGCAAGCATATATTTCAGGTTTTTTCAATTGTTTTAGGATTGTATTAGGTGAAAGAAATCACGAAAATAAAACAACTTTTAAATGGCATTTTTGTTTTGAGGAAATACAGCCTTATGTGTTTCTTCTATGTTCAGTCTTTGTCATAAGAGTATCCAGTAAATCAACAGAAAGGAGAAATGCATTATTTTTTAAATTTTCAAGAAAATTCAATGTATATCCTGTAATTTTACTGTCTGCCTCCAGTTCCTAATGGTTTACATATCTGCCAACTCAAGCCAAGATTTTCCACTTCCCAATTTTTGGTTTATTAGGCTAACTCTGAGGTCAGGTACTAAAAGATGCAGAAGACAACTATTACAGAGAGAAAAAATTCCTCAGTTCCTTCAAACTGAACTTTCATTTCTCTGGAGTCTCCTAAGTGCTTCAGAAATWTCTGTGGGCTGGGCAGGTGTGGCAGGGAGCAGATGACTGTACTGGGATGAAAGCAAGATYTCTTAGCATGATGTTGCTTTTAGATACCACAGTGACAAATGCTTTAACAGGTGATGAGTGTGAATCCTCCTATGGYACCTTCTCATAGCTACAGAGTCCTGTAAAGCTGAGTACCTTATCTAATAAATGGAGCCCTATGTTACTACTCAAAAYGCACTCACATGGCTGTAGAACTTTTTCCTGTTGTTCCCTCACTCTATGCCTGACAGATCTTTCTTCTAGAGCTCTCCAGAAATAAACAAGCAGCAAGAAACATCAGAATTCTGATAGCTGAAGTCAAACTGCACCCAWATTGCCAGTTTGATTTTCTAGCAGCCTTTAATCACTGCTGTAATTAGAAACTTTAATGCTATTATCAACAGTCAAAATTCCTACTGGTCAAGTCATAAACTGAGTGGTTTGGTTATATCTTTTTGTAGRAGCATGGGTATGTGATAAGGGAATAATGGATTCAGTAGTCATCACCCCCAGCTGCTAAGCTGTTTTTTATCTAGCTGGTATCAGGAAGTCCTGCCTGCAAAACCACATTCAGCAAAACTSCACTTGATTGCTCATAGTGATCATGATGAGCTGCATTCAGGGAACAGTGGGTCAGAAAATAAAACCCTGTTACATAACTAAATCTATAAATGCAGTCAATTTATACTTTTGTACACTGATAATATACTGCAATTTCCTGCATAGGATGGCACAGCAAAAGGCTCAGTCTCACAGAAAAGGCAGAAATCTATTTGCATTTTTCTGAGTTTACATTGTTTCTTCAGTAAAAATATTTGGAAAGCTCCCTTTTAGGCAGAGATTTTTTGGTAATTTTTCATCTGATGTGCTTATCATGTTTAACTCAGTCATSAACTGAGTACCACAGACACACTCAGCCACTCTGTCTTCCCCAGTGAGTTGRGGAGGAGAATCAGCAAAAGGTAAAAGCTGTGGGCTGAGATAAGAACAACTTAATAATTAAGTAAAAAACCCCAAAACAAAACAAAAACACCCCTCAAAACCCACAAACATAAATAATAACAACAACAAGAGAATGGAGATGAAAGAAAGAGAGGACTAAACCAAAAGAAGCACAAGTGACCCACAGCAGAACTGCTCACCACTGTCTGACCAATGCCCAGCCCATCCCAGCAGCSAYCAGCAGCTCYTGGCCAACTCCCSCCAGTTTATTTACTGAGCAAGRCACTCTGTGGTGTGGAATATCCCTCTGGCCAGCTCGGGTCAGCTGTACCAGCTGTGCTCCCTCCCTGCCTCTTGTGCACCTGTTTGCTGGCAGAGCATGGGAAACTGAAAAAGCCTTCATTTAGAGTAAGCACTACCCAGCAACAACTAAACCATCAGCAGGATCCTYACACTAAATCCAAAACACAGTTACTAAGAAGACAATTAACACTCTCTCAGCTGGAAACAGAATTCAGTAAGCAACTTTTCCCCTTCAGGATCTTAATATCTAAATATCTCTCTAAATATTTAGATAAACTTCTTGCTCCTTTTAAATTTAATAAATTAATTAATATCATTTTCATGCCTTTCCCCTTTCACAGAAATCTCAGTTTTAAATCTCCAGCAGAACAAAAGACATGCATATATATTCTGGCTGCTCCATCATGTTTTTAGACCGGCTGGAGCATCCCTGTGCTGGAGCCACTGTTGCAGGTTTGCAAACACTGTACTCAGCAATGGGATCCAAGAGCCATGAGGACACTGCTGCCYGGGTCAGAAGGTCTCTCCCTGCTGTTGGAAAGCGTCACATTTGTCCTTGCCTGTACCTCTGCACTGACACCAGCACTAACAACCAACAATACAGCAGAATTTCAGTTCCACCATTGCTGCAGGGAGCCCAGGTGTTGAAAAGTGCAAAGAGAAGATATGTATTTATCTATGATATATTCTWAGAAATTATAAACTGCAAGCCAACATCAAACAATGAGGAAGATGAAATGCTTAAACACTGCTGAAGTGYAAAGCTCTGCAGAGAGAAATGGCATTGAAGGGAAATGGAAAATTTTTGATGTCAGGTTAATGTATGCTGCCATCTGGAAATAAGAGCAATAAAAAAACAACATGGAAGAATGAATAAGTTTAAAAATTAATCAAGAACAAGAAACTGGCATATAAAAAGCAAGATGTCATCTATTACAGCGAATGGATAGAAGTCACATCTATCTTATACTCATGGAATAAGGGAAAACTGAAAGCCTATTTTGATGACATATCATCCTGGAAAAGGGCGATGCCAGGACATCTGGAAGTTTCTGGGAGCCACAGCTGATACTTTCTCATCTTAATTCTAGTCTCCATCTGACAGGATGGAGAAAGAGCCTTCCCATATTCCAGGGCTAACCACTGACTGCATGATCTTGCAGCCTCTTGCAAGAACCAAGCCTGTAAGGAAGAAGGATACCAGTGCAACAACACCAATGTGCAGACACTCAGCAGCAGCTAAGACCACGACATGGCTTCCCACAGCACGCTGTCCTGCTGAGGACATTTGCTATCTTTTACCACAGCAGGAGGAAGCACAGCTGTGTCTCTCAGCTCTGGCTACAGATCAGCAGTGATAGGGGAAGGTGCAGCTCTCCTGTGTCCTCCTCGAAGCTACTGCAGAAGCTCTGTTTGCTGATGGTCTGTGAGCACAGGCTGGAGAAGCAGCAAGAGCAGAGGAGAGATGTGCAGGAGAGGAGGTACCACTGCATGTGCAGCCTGCATCTGAGGTCTCATTCAAACCAGATCAGGGTGGGGTATGGGCGGCCTCTCAAAGCAGGAGGATATAATGTGGCTGTCCAATTCAAGCCTACAGTGACCAAATTGCAAATTATAAAAATATACAAAATCAGCATCTCCCCTCCCTAACTCCCACCTGGAGTTAAACAAACCAGAACCAACAAGAACACTGTCTAGGCCTTTTCTTGACCAATTYTCTTTCCTGTTACATTGCACAAGGTATGATACACACAGTCCTGAACATCTTGACTTTCCCATTAGTTTTTGACTCATCACAAATTCAGGCCATATTTGTACCTATAAACATAACCAGACCACTACCCATGGGATGTGCAGTGTCATGAATTAATCTAGTATGATCTATTTGCTTTAGCAGCTGTGTAGGAAATTCTTATTCACTGTCTATGAAGTCATTGCAAGTTGCATCCTTTGAAATCTCACTAGTATTCAGAGTTCTCTTTAGCTGAAATTATCTCACTCACATGTTACCAAATTTTCATCACTACCCTTCATTTTTCTTCTGAAACAATCTCATTTTCTGCTGTTACTCTACCTCCCATTAAAATAATTGGTACCACACCACATTTTTCTATTTTTATATTCATACCTGCATCTGGAAAAGCAACTGCATGTTGGCAAAGGCCTAAGTCCAGTCCACTTGCTGGATATATAAGCTCTATATGCAGGTCACCAGATTCCCGAAGAAAAAGTCAATTTAAATAATTTTATTTAAATGCAGTATACAGCCTTTTACCTTCAATATGCAGGGAAGCCAGGTTATCAGCCAGGCAGAAAATAAAAGGCATAGAGTCCAGTGCCATGGGAATATCAACTTCTCTTAATCTGACAAAGAACTAAGGATCAAACATCTCACAGTTATCTGTTCCTCTAAGCAAAATGCTAATTGAATGAAACATATACACTGTAAGCAGGCAGCATTCCCATAGGAGACCAGGATGACAGAATTTTGTCACATAATCAGCTGATATCAAGTCTCCCTACTCATTTGGTTTCTTTCCTGAAAAGACACAGCGTGGGAAATCTCTCATCCTCCAACTGACAAGAAATAGTTTGTTTAGTCCTTCTATTCCTCCTCTCTGGGCTGGTGTTCACTGGCTTTGAGAGTGACTCCACAAAATGCATATAATACTAAACCAATGGCATTCTTTGTCATTCTCTGTAAGACTATATGACCCAAGCCAACATCCTTACAACGTTTTCTCTAAATTCTCTGAGGACAAAAAAAAAAAAAAAAAAAAAAGAAAAAAAAAAGATGTAATAATCTCAAAGAAGATCTATCACCTTGTCTTGGTAACATTGTAAATTGCTGCCAAAAGGCATCTTATCTTCTTCCTAGTGTTTCCTACTAGGATTAGCTTCCAGTCCCCTCTTCAAAGAGAACAAAAGGGCATTTTCTTTTGTTTTGCTAAATAAGCACTTTATTCTCATCACATCAGACTTATTTTTAGAATATTTGAATAGAATATCTTTGTCAGTTGCTACTTTATAAATAGAGGTTGCTAAGGAAGGAACAGTAGCTGCTTTTCCTTAAGCAACAGTAGCAAAAGAATATGAAACAGMAGATGATTTCTTAGCAGAAACAGCAGACTAAAAGTAGCATTCTTCTACTGTGGTATTTCAAGAACATAGAAATGCCATCCCTCTAGCTTTTCTTTTACAGTTGCAGACATGTTCACTCCCTTTTTTTAGGATTATCTGCCTACTTCAGAGCAATCCCAGGAATCCACGGCTTAAGGATCTTGCATTCAGAACCACGATAAAGMCTGCCACCAAGACAAGTTCCCTATATGTGCAGAACCGTATGCAYTTGAGTTAAACTTTGGTATGCAGGAAGAAATTTTTCAGAAAAAGGATCTGGTTTYTTGGTTTTGGTTTGGTGGGGGCTTTTTTTGTTTGTTTGTTTTTGCTGTGAACATTGTCAGGTGAGAACACTGGGAGCCAAGAATTTGGTTTTGGGGACTCAAGCTCTTTACTGAGGCTTCTACACCCCCATTTTAGAGGATGGATTCAGGAAGCTGACTGCTGCACACTATTCTGGCTGTAGTCACTAGGGGAACTATTAAAACAGCAGACTTACTCTGGGGAAAAAAAAAAAGAAGTGCTTGGGACTTGTCCACACAGGGGACAATTCAGGATGGTTTATCTGAATTAGCTAGAGATTTGCTGTGGATTAGTTAGAATCAAATAAAACCTCTGGGTGTAAACTTTTGTTCAGAATTATATTGTCCTAATTAAATTATATTAACCTACTTCCAAATATTTTACACAGCTAGTAACAACAGACCAGAGTAGAAGGCATKAAAGGGTATCTAAAATGATCTGCTGATGAACACAGCCGTGCTCCCCTTATGTCTCCTGAATATCACATCTCACAGCAGAATGTAGTCAAGAGCTGACAACTGGAGTGGAAGAAATTGAGTTCAAGGACATGACAGGCAGAGAACTGGATGTCAGTTCTCAGAGAACATGCAGCTGGAGCYCGGGCACAGGCCAGTTCCAGTGCTTCCAGCTACAGCAATCACCAGTGCCTGGATCACGGCATGGTTACAGGCAAGTGGAAGACAAGCACCTTGGAARGCTTAATGACACCTCACTTACCTCCAGCTTGACTAGGAGAGCAACAGCAGACACAGGGGGCAAGTTTCATGCAGAATATGCTGCACTTCCTAGGATTCTCTACAGAGAAAGGATAAGCTCCAGTACTGACCATAGAATCAAGTACTTAATCCTCTGTGTTGGAAGGGGACCGAGGCTTCATGATGAGGCAAACAGAGGCAGGTTAGTATGAGTAACAAACCTGTTAGMGTCATACCTTGGTCTGGCAACTTGGCAAGGGCTGAGCAAACACCAGGCTCACCACAGTCACAYGAGGGCTTCAGCTCCCACCCTGGCAGGGGCCTTTCTGGGCTGTTCACAGTATCTTCTTGCCCAAACATCAGGTCAAACCTGGAAATTCTAAGAAGCTTCATCAGCCATTTTCACACAGGAGAGGATGACAAAAAGGCAACATTTTGTTATACTGGGAAGTTCCTAGTGGCCAATAGCAAGTGTAAAGCTTTCACAACCCTAGGCATGCAGCAGAAGTTCGAGTGKCAAAGCCCTGAAAACCAAAAGGCCTAGAAAGTGAGAAGGTCAAAAGCTGAAGCCATACTAGGTCCTCCTTTAGCTTTCCCCTTGTCCATGTGAGAACCAGGCAGCAGCTGGCTCCAGCTGCAGTCATGCTCGTAGTGCACTTCATGATCTGTCCAGTCTCTCAAAGGTGCTTGAGGGGAGAAAAAAACTGTTCATGCTGGTGTACAGCAGGAAAATCCAGTATGCTGGGGTTGAGGCAGCTGTCAGAGTCAGAGCTGGGTAAAATGCTCTTGATGTGCCTGGAGGGAGGTGCTGCAGGGCTGAGAGGTCTGGAGGTCTGCTCGCCCTTCTGCCTGCAAATGCTCCTGAGTGTCCCCAAGGCCRAGGCTATGCAGATGGCCAGGGATGTATTTGATCAAAACAGACCCAGTTTATCTGCTTCTAAAATGTGATGCACTCTGCTTTCTGATGGCAAGCCTCAGAAATACCAAAATTAGACTTCAGAAGAGTATTAAAAGCTCCCTGCTAACATAATGTGCAAATGGACTGTTGCACTTACTGTGATCTTGGACAGCAACAAAATTAGAAGGCAACAGCAAACAGCAAAGAAAATAGCAGCTAAAAAATACCAACATCACCCTCTTTTAATATATATTGTTAAAATTACCATTTTTAAAAGCTGAAGAAATGTGAGCCCGGATGCTATCACCGTATGTCTTATGCAGCTCCTGATTATAAATGAACAGCAGAATCCATATAAGAGAMTCTAAAATGGAATGGATAGGAGCCCAGCTGGTGTCCCCATATGCCTTAGGAATTCCATTTTTAGGAACACAGCAGCATCTAACATTAGAGATGCTTCTCAAACATCTCATTTATAAATAGAGCAGAGCTGTTTCATTGAAGTACACAAGGAAAAGGTCCACAAGAATAATAAAATCAATTGCATTCAAAACCACYGAAATCATTTAACCACACTGCTTTCAGTAGGAACCACTCTGTACCAGAATACTCCCTGCATGAGGAATGATGCTTGCCCATCAGTGGGATTTTTTAAAAAAGCAATCACCAAAAAKCCATTTTAGTAAAAATGTGCCAACTTATTTTTGTTTTGGCAAACTGCTCCTACCCAAAGCTTTTTTTGGGTCCAGAGTGGAAGAGGTAAAGCCCAAACTTCAGGGCAGTGGAGAGTTACAGAKGTGGGAGGGCAAATTCTTGCCACTTCWGAAAAAYGGTCAAAGCAGYGTCTGGAGCTTGGCTGGTCCATATTCTGGGGAGAGTCCTTCCCCAACAAGCTGTGGATTCTGCARCACTGCTCTTCCTCTCATGCTTTTCAAGCTCACCAGAACCACCTCTAAGGTCATTAACTGTGACTTCTAAGGGAAGGTCATTAACTGTGGGGATTCCTGGTTAATCGAGAAAATATGTTAACAAATTCAATTCACATAAMATCACAATTTCGTTATATGCACACTATCAACCAAAACATATTTAAAGCAGACATCTAAAAAATACACTACATATGAATGAAAAATTATTTTATTTAAAAATACATTATACAGCAGAGTGTCTCTCTTTTTGTTTTCTCACTGCTGGTTCACAGAGATAGTATGATAAATTTAACCCAAATATTYGACTGGGAAAGATCCTGAGAAAGAGACCAGTTACAAGCTGATGATATACAGTACACTGAAAAAGAGTCATCTCTTTTAACATAAAAGAATCTCTTGGTAATCTTATAAATCAGATATAAAAAATGCAGATTTGCTACCATGCAAAAATGAGTGAAGATTTCATTTAGATCTGCACACAGAGAAATCATTAGTACCTTGGAACCTAACTAGCTAGACTAAGAGCAGGGTAAGTGAGCTCAACATGGTGATACAAACTTTGGATCTACTACAACTTTGTAAACACAGTTGATAGTCTAATAAAGGTGGATTTTCAATAATCTAAGTAACCTAGTTGTAGCTAACAACTCTATTCTAGGTGTTTTTTTCCCCACAGATACATTTCTTCAATCTCTTAATTCTCAGCTTAGCACAATGACTTCGTGGCATTTGCTCTATTGCACTCAGAGATGACTTGGCCCTGCCTTGTTTGCCAAGCACTCTTTAGGTAGTCGTATTTTAGTGAAAGCAGAGGTTAAAACAAAAAGCAAAAGCAGGCATTACCTGATGACTATGTGAGAACACATTAAAATTCATCATAGAAAAAATATACCTAATTCTACATCCTTGTGTTTCAAACATACTCYAACAATGATTAATGCACAGGAAATACACTGAACTCTGGAAAATTTAAGGCCTAAAATGCTCAACAGCCTGCACTGACCAATAGTATTCTCAATGTTTCTATAGTGCTAGCATTTTATCAGCTCTTGCCAGAGGGAAACTTGCTGSCAGATGCTAACAATGTCTTCAATATTTGCAATATCCAGATCCATTTGATGCTCGATTTTATAGGACAACTTCACTATGAATAATCAGCAATACTCTTCCAAAGGGGAGGCTTAATCTGAATATTTACAGCAATAACAGGGATATGGTAACATTGGCTGATGTTGAAGAAAAATCAATTTGTCCACACCACGCTGATTGGCAGAGGATTTTTTTCCCCCTTTTTTTAAGAACATGAGCTTCAAACACAAACAGAGATAAAAAGCTTTGTAGATAGAAAGTCTGCCWGTCCTTGTCACTTAGTCTAAAAAAACACAGAAAAAATTGAGCCATTTTGGTTTTTCCATGAGTTTTCCATGAAAATAGAGAGTAGAAACTCAGAAGAACATTTCTCACTAAGCTGGTGACCCTCTTCTTATCTTAGCACCCATTCTCCCAACATAGTATCAGGGAGTACAATAATCRTGAGAAGATGCAGGCTGCCTTGAATAATTTGTTTAAATGATTTATGAATAGCACGGCTTCCCATCAGATATGCTAAGCTAAGAACAGAGCCCTTAAACTTTCATGGGGTATCGTTAGTAATAAAGAATATATCAAAGATCAAACTTTCTATATTATTCTCATTTCTTTTAACCTAGATACATATATGTCATCCAAGACATTCAAGAACTACAAAACAACAATTCAACTACAATTATGTCAGGAAAATATCCAAATAAATAAACTTTTAATTATGATACAATACTTATTACAGTAAAAATTGGCATTTTTTTCTCTTCAAAAGCAGAAGCACCAGTCTTACATATAACATACTGTTTGAATGATATCTTACATGGAATACAGCGTAATACAATGTGCAAACAGCATTTTCATACAGAACATAATATTTGCTAGTTTTTATACACTGAAATTGCCTCAAATGGAAACAAGTTCATGCTGAATTAGAAATGTAGATTTTAAAAATCAAAGTTAAATCAAAATACAAAGTACTGTTGGAATAGGTACATGAACCATTGAAAACAATGAGAAGCCAAAGTAGAGGGTAATTAGTGCTCAGTTTGTCCCATTCCATCATAAAAGTAAACAGTTAATATTTCCGCTAGAAAGTAAAGTGACGTTCTAATATTTAAGAATTCTTCAAAATGTTGGTATCGTTTTAGTGATGTAAAAATCAAGTCAGAAATAGGACTTCTAAAAATTTCTTATTTTTGATACACTGCACATATCATGTGTGGGCTGTGAAAAGAGATGAAGTCCAATGGAGTGAATATACATCAGCGTCAACATCATGTGACTTCTGCAAAGGCCGTGATGTGGTTCTACGAGTTAAAGGAAAAACAAACAGATAAAAACCACAAAACCACACACATAGACAGCAGTCACCACTGTGAAAACTTCTCCTGCRCTTGAAGGGCAGCCTGGTACTTGGAGACTATTGCAGGATGATGAAAATAAAAATKATTTTCACTGCAGTGCTCTCACTCACTCCCATGGCAATTCTTAACTGCTGAAAGACTGGATAGGGAAGTATGCTGAACAAAGTAATTATGTGTCRTGGCTCTATTATATTTTAATTTTAGATGGTTTTGGTTTGTTTTAAATTAACTTTAATTTTAAATTGCATGTGAATAATTGAATAAGCTGTACTTTTATTGCTGTGTTATTCATAATTGAAAACAAAATTCCTAGAAATCAAAATGACAGTTTCTGACAGATTATAATAMTCTATTTCAATGTAAACACAATTTTAATATTAATTTTTTAAAGACTATTTTCTCCCCCGAGCTCAATTGCACTGGATCAAGTATCAAGATGCTTGAAATCAAGTGGCATTTGGCAGTTAAGAACTCAATTTTTTTTTTTTCAGAATCACCAGTGTCCTTTTGCAATCTAAGAACATTTTCCTCTTTCCTTCAATGTGACAATTCTGAGGAACACTGAGATGTGCATTGGAACATGAACATTCTATGTGCAGCTCTAAAACCCTGCAGCATCATAAAGAGCTTGGCTACTTTTTCCTACCTGCACCTAAGCAAGTGACTCTGCAAGCATCTGAAGGGGAAGGCAACCACACAGGATGTGCAGGATCCAGAGGGAGCAGATTTCCCTTTGGGCTCACARTACACTTGACTGCCACCGTTTTTTACAAAACACGAAGTGGTGAAATTAGCAAAGGGAACCTTGAGGTTAAGCCACACGTTTGTTCCCAAGCACAAAAATGCACAGAGGGTAAAACACCAAACAAAGCACTGTGTATTTTTCTCAACACTTTGACTCCTGGGGCAGATTAAACTCAGAAGAGAGGAGATGTGAGCTGAAGAGGAGGGAGATGTGGATAACCTGGAGAGAATGGGACCTCCCATTTTTTGCTTAAGGGAAGTCCTTCAGAAAATCTCTCATCACACAGCATAAAAAGTGCTGGAGTGACACAATGCCCACCATGTAAGTTTCTAGTCATCAGTTTTTCTTTAAACTGCCCACATATTTGTCTATCAGCCAGAGCAGGAGGAGATAGGCAGGCATCTTTTCACATTAGAGASAGGAAATGAGAAATACTTTGATTGGAGAGCTGCCTCTCATGCCCCCATCTCCAAGCCAGGCTGGCAGCTTTGCTCCCTCTCTCAYTGTGCCATAACTGCACTCTGTCCAGGGGGAGAAGATCTCTTCCATCTCCCCTACAATATGCATTTTAACTCTAGCAATGGTCTTGCTGGATTTTATGACAGCTTTCATAAAAGAATACTGCTTAACACCAAGCATCTAGGTATATTCTTCCCCAAATCAGAATTTATGTATTTTAAATAAATAATTATTAAACCACAGCCAGATTTTTAAAAAAATCATTCCAAAAAAATAAAGAGTGCAACTTTCTATGAAAAAGTTTTCAGTAAAAAATAGTAACAAATGTTATTGCTTGCAGATTTTTATTCTGCAGAAGAAATGCAAAATTAGATTTCCTAATTAGAAAAAAAAATCAACTCCAAGCATTTTGTTTGGCTAGCCATCTTCTGTTTTGAGTATACAAAAGATGATACAGTGGGAAAACTCAATGACTCTGGAGTTGCTGTGAGGCTATAATGACATTTTCTTCATAGTATTTACTTTATTTTCTTTATTTAGACCTCAAAAGTCATCCTGTCAACTTAAACTACCCTCAGTCTAAAATTATCCACTTTTCTCATAAGTAAGATAGTCTAAAAATGAGGAACTGGAGGGAAAAGAATAATTCCTCTTTATTTCAATCAATTCTTTCAAGTCCTGCTACATGCTATCCCTGTCTCTAAGCGACACATTTGTCTGTGATGCASAGAACCAAATGCTCTTTCATGTGGCATTAATTCAAGAGTGGATAACGATTATTTAGGGAAAGGAGAATGTGGTTCACACTCCTGCCAGCTATACTTCCAAAACTGAGCAAGCCACCATCCTGGGAAGACATGCAGAGCATGGGATCTAATAACACAGAAGAAAATCCTCCTTCCTCAATAAGCCCTCAAAGAGAACTGCTAAGCTGCTGATCATGGACCTATTGATTTGGACCCTACTGAAGGCCTGTCAATTCATTTCCAATGGTCTCAGCAGGGTGATGCATAACTAGGTCAGAATTAATCACTTGCTGACGGCAAGAATCACTGATACAGATTCATGCAGCTGTCTGGTTGCTCGTGCTTTTGCATTCTATAATCTCAGGCAAAACTACAAATAGGCCTTGCTGAGACTCTGCAGAAAACACCCAAACAAAAAGCATCCCTCTGGAATAACTACAYTCCAACTCTTTTACTTCTGCTTAGATTTGCTGTGACAAGGGTCAGAGTGAGATACTAACTACTGTCAGCAAACAGATTCACACAAATGCAGGAAGACAAGCGAAAAACCATGCACTAGACCTCAGCTTCTCCAACTCCATGGGAAATTATTTTCCCTAGAGTTGTCAAAAGAATCAGAAATGCTGAGGKTCTGCTCAATGGCAGCACTCACAGGCAGCAGACCAGCACTGGTAGCATCCATTCTAAGAGGACAGTACCAGGCTGGTGAGCAAAGCATGCATTGTAACTGTGCTCTCACACCACTACCAAAAAAGGGAAAGCCACAAGCTAAGCCTTGACTGCAGGTTTCTGGGGAAAATGATCCACACCTGTAAATCTTCTGTTAAATTTTAATTAATTTCTGTTGATAAGCAATGCTATAATGTCAAAGCATTGAAAAAACAYATTAAACTTTTTGTGATTTGAAGTTCTCATTACAATATATAAGTATTTTTAGCTTAATTTCTTTTTGCTTTGTTCTTATAGATAGAGTTAGAAACATTCAAAAATAGTCATCATCCTAAAAAGAAGATTCTTCCCTGTTTAAAAACAGGAATTGGTAAAATTTCCTGTAATTTTTCCTACAGTAGAGTTTGTTAAATAGTAAAATACTACTGTAGAACTTTGGGCAAATGAAAGCTGATCAAACAATACCAATAATGTTGTCATCCAAGGCTGTGAGCCAGCAGAGTGTATTTTCTGTAGAAATGAGCGTTTCAGTGCAGACTAAAAGGCTGCACAGAGGTGGGTGTGCCCCGCAGCCCTGCAGAGCAGGCGGCAGTGCCACACTCCCGCGCACATACGCTATTGCCTTAGCGGCTCGCGGCGCTCCGGCCCCCGCAGCCAGCAGAGGAACCTAAGGACACGYGCTTTGATGGAGCTTCCTGGCAAAGCTTCTCCTTGGCTGTGGCTAATGCCTGGATTCTGTAACACCTACAATACGTACGTTTGAGGAGGTCACACTGGATATATTGYTCCACTTCCCATGTATAGTGTTTTTCTGAGCATCTGAGATTTCGTGATCACCGTTTGCATTCAATCAGAAATAATTCTTGTGCAATCCCCCAGAAGCAGATTTAAGCAGAASAGTAGGACATGAATACAAATTGAAATGTTTGACGCTGAAACAAAACTGCTTATGAATTTTCTGAGCTGACTCTCCTGGGTATGCGTTTGTATGTGAAGCAATGTTGTATTGTATCTCCTTTAACAGACTGCATTGTCAAGGGAGAACGATTATGCCAAAAACTGCCTCTAAGCTGATGTAAGCACATGGGCTCTCATCAAACTACCCTGGAGAAATACGTATGGACACCTACCGATGTTTTTGGACATCAAGCACTACCAAATATAACAAGTATTTAGAGACCTCTCAATTAAAATATTTTGAAGCAACAGAAGTGGACTCAACCCTCCCCCGTCTGCCCACAGTATGATGAGCTAAAGCATCTTTGTGTTTTGCTTTCAGCTGTGAGCTCAGTGAGAGGTGATCTCCCTGGAGAGCTGCAGGGTGCAGGCCAGGCTCCCTAGACCATGGTGCTGTGTGCACAGCAGGGCACATAACAATTGAAGACTTGGCACCAACATGCTTAAGACCAAGAAAAAAGCAGTAACATCAAGAATTAAAATTTTCTGGTATTATGAAGAAGGTATTCTGTGTCTCATAATCAAGACTGAGTAAATAGAAAAAAGCAATACTCCTTAWATTCTGAAGAGTAAAGCTTTCCCAGTCTTAAAAATACTAGCAGAATTCATTGCAAAATCTACACTCACTATTGCTAGAATGTTTTATCACCATCATTACCTTTGGCACATACACAACAGAACAATAATTACTGTGTCAAACTCCAGAAGAYTTCTGAGAGTTAACCCTGATAGTCACTACAGACTGGTACAATGGGCAGTAAGTGAGAGGAATTCCAAATACTTATGACCATTAAAACTTGGAAATGGCAGAAGGAGAGAGCACYTAATTTATCTCTTTTGATTTCAGACATGCTGGATAGTCAGTCCTACCAGGGAGTATAAGAAACTTCATTGTAACAAGGAGCAGTGACTGTGTTTGGGAAGGTTTGGGCACTGCTGACAGAAGCAGCAGTGTGAAGGAATGCCAAGAGAACCTCAGGGAATAAATGCAGTTTAGCTGTCAAACAGAGCACTGCCAAGAACCCACTGTGCAAATAAGTAATACTGAATAGCTACAGAAAGCACTGATAATCACACACAGTAATTATCTCATAGGAGATGAACCATGGTGCATCTCCTAACCCAATGCTTCCTTCTGAAACCCTCTATCTCAGTATTCTATCTACTGCCTCCATCAGTCATGAAATGCTCCATGTTGCATTTGTATTTGATTTTTTCAAAGCTAGAATACTTTTAAAAAATAAATAAGACTAGCAGAATCATAAGCTGCTCCATGATGGGTAGGAGACCTCTGTAAGACTAGGCCAATTTCAGGCAACTTTTGCATGAAATAATGTCAGTCTCCCCTGAAACACAAAACATAGTTTGTGACTGCACTGTTATAAAGCTGAACCTTCAAACCCTTTCAGGTACTATCCAGAATATCCCCATTTCTCAGGAATTCCTGCAAAATACCAGGACACTCTAATCTTGACTGTGGTAGGATGAGAGCTTCCTCTCTGTAGGAGAATGCCAGCTATCTGAAACACCAATTGTCTTGTAAAAGAAGGTCAGAGACAAAAGAGAAAAAGAAGCAGATGGGTAAGTGATGAGGTTTCTTGGCTTTCATACTTTTCATTAATTGTGAGGATGATTATAGTTAAGGTAAGAGCACTAAGTCTGCACTGCTGAGCAGGCTCTGGGAAGGATCCCTGAAGGAGACACTGCACCTACAGCTTATTTGCCTGCATGGGTGCCCATGCAGAACAGCTAAATCATCTGTATGCAGCACAATGAAACAGAAGTGTCATGCAAAGAGTGATCTAACCTTGTCACTAAGCAGCAGCAGCTCAATTTGGAATATTACAAGAACTCATGCCTATTTAAGTGCACTTCAAACATAGCTAGACCTCCACCAGAACTCAGACTGGCAGCACAGTGAGCATGCCAGGAGCATTTGCTCTCCATGGAGAAAGCACCGGTATAGCAAGTAACAGAGCTGGAAACAGTAATGTGCTTCCAGGTCTCTATGATGCATCGTGTGCTTACTCATTTACAGGTAAATTTATCACAAAATAGCAGGGAGTGGGGTCCTACCTGGCAGGCATTTCTAATGAAGTCATTCTTTAAGGCAGGAGTTTTTAATTGCTTGCTCCCAGATACCTGTATAGTTACTATTTTTAATAGCAGTCACATAGTTGCATTGCCTCTGACATGCCTTTAGCTTTTGATAACTTCAGACAGCTAGGATTTGTGYTGCTCCCAGTAGCTAATTTCTGACAGTAACCTGTCTTTAATAGTGGTACAGCACCTTGCAGACTGAAAATAAGGAAAGAGTTTTAAAATAAGCAAAATGTAAATCTATGTGCATTCACAATGCTGAACTGGAATAGTCCTAGTTGAAATGTGGTGAAAAGCAACTCGTGTCTGAAGAAGGACGAGGCAAATAGCACACAAATTATTTAGCATCATTCTCTCCCCACTCCAGAACAAACTATGTAAAATAAGAAGGGAGTTAAAAAGCAAAGACTAATTCAAGAATTCTTATAGCAAYGGTAGTTAATTGAGATTAACTTAATTTAGATTTTAGTTCCCAGAAGTATTATTCYTAATGCCTTTTATTTAACAGGGTCTGTCTTCTATCTAAAACTTTACATTAAACAAAAAAAAAAAAAATTAGATTTAAAAAAAAGGTAAAAATATCCCCAGAAACTCAAAACCTAAGGCACTCACATGTAAGTAACTTCTTCATCAATTATTCACTAATTCCATTTTAAACTTTCTGGAAGTGGAAACAGAAGAAAGCATTTCCAAGAAATTAGCCAAGTCTTCACCTTATTGTCCTTGCATCCCATCCTCTCTGTCTGAGAAGGAGAAAGGCTTTGCAACACAGACAAAGATGAACCCATAAAACRGGATCTGCACAAGTGGTATCACTTAGTGGTCAGCCCCCAGTTTAATTATCTAGAGAGCAGTTGCATGACAGCAAACAGCTACTGTCTCCTACCATAAGAATATGGGTTCAGAAGGAAAGAAGCTCATTCAGATAATAGAGTCCTGGGCAGTTCACAAATGGCAGTGGTTATCCTCAAGCAGAGCAAATATTATTCCTGCCAGCATCCTCCCACACTCTCCCCACAGCATCTCAAACTAGGCCAAGTCTCAGGAAAAGAACACTGCTGATCATGAGTGAGAGGTTCTCAAACCAGGTAGAAACATGAAGTTAACATAAAGTCTTTATCCCCAGAAAAAAAAATTTGGCATTTCAATATCCAGAATGTATACTTATTACCTATGATGGYTTTTGAGCCACAGAAAATGCTTCTGTTGCATGAGATTCTAACTCATAAATAAAACATGCTCTTATTAATGTGGTATATTCCAGGCCAGCTGACAGCTTGTTTTATTTTGACATCTTACAGAAAGTTTACTGAATGGATTATTTTGAAGATACACATTCATCATCTAAATGCTTGTTCAAGCAAATGAGACTCTGACCTCCTTACGACAAGGTATCAGTGGAAGTAACTTAGACATATTCGGTTCAAAACCGGCACGTTAGACTATTCTGAAAAGAAATCTTCTTTCCCTTCAAGAAAAGGAATACAAAACTAGGACTAGCAGCAATTCTTATGAAAGGACAACTTCCACCCCTTTCAAGTGAATAAGACAGATTGAGAAGTGGTTGAAAACCTACCTTCTGTTTAACATGAAAAAAAATTATGATAATTAATCTGGAATTAAAAGAGTACCACAGAAAAATATTTTTGGTGCCCTACCCAGTGTACAATTGTTTACTATCTTCAACTATGGGGACAACTCAATAGATTTTAATGAATAATTACAAGTAAAGTCATTAGAAGAAGTAAACCTTCCTTTAAACTTGGTATTTCTAGTTCAAAGTTTCCCCTTGGTAAAAAATGTCTAAAGTATTTTCTGTATTTGGTTATGCTATCTATTTCAGTATTTGTTTGCCTATAAAATTAGTCATTCAATCTTACTGAACACATAGTACAACACCATCTTCAAAAATATAAATGGTTATCACAGTAAATTAAAATAAATTTCATTGTGATACTTAAKCAAAAAGTCTTGGCATACCAAGGAGACTCTCCCCAGCATGTCCTAGCCTAACACCCTTCGTGCTGTGACAAGAGATCCCAGGGTTAGTGCAGTCACTGTACAGCCCATTGCTACTCTCACTGCCAGGTGGGTGCCCTGCCCTGGGGCTGGCATGTGCCTGATGGTAGAAGGGCCATGAGGGGCTGCATTCAGCTGATGCAGAAGGGACTGCATCCCATGCTCTACACCAGGCTGAGGACACACCACAAACAAACAGGATAAATGCCACTTGTAYATGAATTAGAAAKCCCCTTGGACTAGGGGTTAGACTTKCTTTCTAAGCATTCTAAGAACTTTCTGTGTTCTGTGGACTATCAGGCAGAGTACTCATCACATTTACTTGAGGAACACAAGGGAAGAGGCCCTCAGATCTACTCAGCCTGACTCCATGGGCTTAGCAGGAGCTAGGGCAGTGAAATGACAACATGAAGAGCCTCCCAAGGGATGTTACTGAATTAAATTCTTTCCTTCTTTCTCCTTCACTGACAAGTTTCTTTATTTTAAATCTGATTACTTTAGCACTCTTGTCAGAATAGCTTGTGATAATCCTCCCAGGAAAGCTACGCTTCATTTMATTATTTTTTAAAAAGTCAGACATTACCTTTTCTAAAGGGCTTTCTACTCTGGGTATGGTGATCATGGGCATCTGGGTTGGGTTATGCAGATGAGAATGTTCATGTTCTGGCTGACGTCCTCTGAAGTTATTTACCACACAAACAACCTAGAAGGGATAAGAAGATAAACAGAATACCTAAGGAACAACTCATTTTTTCAAGCTTTGATCCTGACAATTATCATTAGGCAGAAATGACACCAGCTTTAGTCACAGCTTTACAGYAGAAACACTGAAATGTGAAGTTCATGTTTTACAGAAAATCCTTAATTAATATTTCAAGACAAAAGACTTTCTACCAATTTATTGGTACAAGCATCATTTGAGAACCAAAAAAACTCRTATCTAAAAGAAAATCCATTACTGAAGCTGCATAATAGAACACCAATWATTACCAATGTCATGAAGAGATGTCTTGCATCACATGGCATTAACCTTAAACTCCTGGGGAGGCCAGTGTCATCTCAGTTTCGATCAGCAAAGACTTTCTCAAATGAAGAGCAGTAAAGGGARTAAGAAAGCAAGGACCATGCCCAAGTCTGAATGTAACTTCAAATCAGCTCAGGGCAGCAGATTCTCACACAGTGACTTAGAAATGTGATGTGTAACAGTTTGTGCTTCTACTAATTCCAATATTCAGTTGAGCAGCAATGTTTGCCAACTACATTTGCTTCAAAACACAACTAAATTTGGTATCATGCTACTCAAAGGAGTTTATGCAACATAAATGACAAAATATGAGAAAAAATGGTGGGACAGATTTCCTCTTTATTCTGTTCTCTTTTATTAATTTAGGGGCATGAAGAGAATGGAAAAACTTAAACGTGAACAACCAAATGTAACTCCTGGATACCTTGTAYGGAAGGGAACATTTGGAAATGCAAGCAGATGTATTTTAAAAAAGRCTTGCAGCTACCCTTGCATGTCTAGAGGAGTGAAAACACCCAAGCCAGCCATTCCTGGGAGGGTTCTCAGCAAAGCCATGCTTTCAGATCCAAGATCTTGAGACCAAGACCCTGTGATCCAAGAGTCAAGCTCAAAAGTGTTTTCATGGGGAAAAAATTCCAAGGTGTATTTAGTATTATTAGAAGCTGCCAGGCAGACAAACCTACAGGCATTAAACAGCAGTGACTGTTCTATYCTATAGTCTTGCACTGCAGATATTAGTGAAGGTGATTAATAGATTAGAAATAGTTTTATGACACAGACAGTAGTCACTGGMAACTGCAATTAACTATCTGGTTTTGGAACACAGCTCCAGAAAAGGAAAAGGCTAAACAAAGAGTTTTTGATACAGAATAATATGAAATTTCAACATAAACTRGAATCATTATGAAATAAATTCATTAGTTACTGTAAAGCCAGAAACATGCTACCTATTCTCTGATCCGGGTGGGTACCACTATATCACATTTAATACTTTATACATGAAATCATAACTATGTGTTATTCTGAGGAATATATACTTCCTGCAAGCGGGCCTTGCTGCAAAAATAACTGTTTGAAATGCTACAATCTGGTTTATATGGAAGTCAGAAGAGATAACTGGGTMAGTCCTTTCTTGACTTCACATTTCTGAGTGTATGCAAATATTACTAAGGAAACTGATGACAAATTAAAAGACCTAAGAAACACATYTTTTGCTATTTAGTTATCTGAAGGTTTTTTTAGAGAAACAAATTTATACATTGATTTTTTTCTAACAGAAGTGACACAGACACACACTTACCAAAAATACTGCTATAGATATTCCAATTACAAATCCTGCTATTACATCTGACCAGTGGTTTCGATACTCTGCTACTCTGTTGATTCCAGTAAGGAAGGCCAAGCACATTAAACCCAAACACAGAACAGGTTTAGCAAGCCTTGTTCCTCTGGCTTTCACTGTGTTGGTGATATACATCTGAAAATYAAAAAGGAAGAAAGTGTAAAACTGATGGATATCAACCACTAATTGGTGAATAAAAGYTCTATATTTTATTTGACTAAACTATGTGTATTTGGTGCTCTTCCAGAGTGGGGGGAGGGTCTAAAGAAACAGAAGGTAGAGCAGTAGATAAAGTCATCTCACCCTTTTTCTAGAGATATAGGAAAAGAATCAGACCATACAGCAAAATTGCATTTTATATCAACCTGAAAAGCTATAGAAAGCCAGGAAAATTGGACAATGTTATCCAATTAGTCTCAATCTGTGTATTTATTTATTAATGCATAGAAGTAAAGAGACTGATTTTTCACTGTGCAGTGTTGACAGTAACAGAGAAAGATCTTCACCCTGAAGTACCATTAGTACTATTACAAGCTGCCAGGCAGAGTAAGAAAGGGAATAGATAAAGACCTTGTTTTTATTAGCAAAAGCTTTTCTTCCTTATACACCACTTCTTCCCCTGACTAATTAGCAATTTGTCAAAAATCAGTGAATAGGTAAAAAACCAGTGTCAAAGAGCAGTGAAAATCAGACTAAATGCCAGCATCCACTTTGATAAATCTGGAGTAAGAGTTCCAACCAGTGCTGAACTACTACAAGCCCATGCCTCACACAAACCAGTCTAAATGCTGCAGGTTTTATGCATCAGGCTAGAAATCCATTTGCCCTGTTGCAGTCTAATTCTCCCTGCACAATACTTAAGAATTAAAAGCAGTGCCTGATAACAGAGCAGCTCTTCTGCCCTAAGAGTGCATTAGTGACRATCAGGTCTAACCCAGCACTTTCCAAGCTCTGATGAGACAATGRAAGAAATTAATACCAAATATTTCACTTTCCATTCTCTTGAATCTTGGCCTTAAGACCACTTGCAACACACCTCCTCCCCACCCCCAAAAAAAAATTATACTTCAACTAACAGGATCTGTGACAAAAGAAGTTTCTGCTCTCTGCAGAAGATGTTTCTGCAATTAAACCACGGAAACCCTAAATCTTCACATTTTAAACAGGATTTAACTTTTTGAACTGAAGAATGCAAGTATTTCCTATGGAATTTCACTAGAGATTCCAAGTTTTGAATGCCATCACTTTGACCTGCACAGGAAAACAGATGAGTCTGCACTGAAGAACCAGTATCACTTCTTTGGCCAACAAATGGGCAGTCCTTTGGGTTTGTTTGGTATTTTTTTGTACTGTCTGAAACTTCAGTGGAACTTACCATGGGACCAGTTTATGAAGTGCTGTAATAAYCCAGCCAAAAAGCAGTTTAAAAAATGTGGTTACAATAAGTTAGTGAAGAAGTAGTGGTCAGCACTTGTCTAAAAAGASCAACACTGACAGTAATTTTGTTCATAACACCAGAGAAAGATCCATGGCTTAGAGGATGAAACAATGCTTCATCTTAAAATAACATCAGAGAAGTGCAACACACAAACCTACAGTGTACTTCACATGATGAACAGGAAACCAGTAGAAAGATTTCCACTAATTCAGCCAGAGCTCAGGTTTGGAAGAGTTTTTGGGTTTATCTCCAAGCCACAWTCTCCTCTCTTCTTCCTAGACCACTTCAGAAACCATCTTTCTCCCTTTGYTGATTATTCTTTTATCTTAGCTCCTTRTACTTTTGCAGGCACTCTTCAGTGATTTACTCTTAACATGAGGAAAGGTGATAAGCGAACTACAACTCTTATTTCTAGCTTTTTAGCCCCACTGGTTTTCTTCAAGCTATAGACAGAGTATTGCACACTGAATTAACTCAGCAGCCATCTATTTTACTAAGTCTTGTTCTCCTGGATACTACCACCATTATCCACATTCACACTACATTGTTAGGACAGCTGGTGCTAGGAAAAACACTGGAATATTTTTAAGACACAACAAGAAAATCAAATTTCAAATACAGCTTGGGTGAAGTTGACACGGGGGAGTTAGTAGGAAGCTATTTAGCATTTAATTCTGTATTGTGTTATATTAAATTGAAATGACTACTGACAAGGAAAAACCTGATTGTTTTAAGGCAAGTCATGGTGACTATTTTAGTTGTCTATAACAACTATCTTGTCATTGCCCAAGAAGATTATCTCAATTTTTAATAAAATGAAACACGTTAAAGTGCAAATAATTGATTCTGCAGTACTTCAATCAAATTTCAACATTTTTAATACAAAGCTGAACCCAAAAAATGTTCTACATAAAATTCTCTGAATGTTTTTACAACCAAGCATGTCCTTCATGTCCCTATTGAAAGCACTGAGGAAAAACAACCACAGATTCATGCCATGCCTCACACAAGTAGAGATCTCCATTTGCCAAGTCCCCTCCTTATATGAGCAGTCATGGTTGCCATGCCCAGTTCATTATKTGAAATAACCTGGGGGTTCTGCCAGCACAGGTACCATTTCTATCTTTCCTTTAAAGAACAGGTACCACTCATATAAGGAACAGCATTATGTTACAGMACAAGAGAATCAGTAAAAACAGGCCAAACTTTCCTGAAACAGTATGACAAAAAGTCTGTATTTGCAGAACTCTAAATAGCAAATATAGCCTCCTCCAAGGCAGGATTCATAGATGCCTGCTATTAAACTTGGCCTCYTGCACCTCTAGTATAATATATTAACACAGTCAACTCAAAGACCTGATATACAACAAGAATAAAATATAATTAAGCAGCTGTTTTCTACTTTATTCTGGTGGAAAAAACTATAAACCAGCACACTCAGTAATTGAAAAAGAATAAACAACTTGAAAAGATGACATGATGATGCTTTACTTATTTTCAATATATATTAAATGCAGTATCAAAAAAGTAAAATAGCTCAGAGATTTAAARCATTGGTAAGAATAAATGAAAACATAAYTTTTAAATGGCTAAAGATGTTTACTGAACAATATCTCCATTCCTTTTAAGAACAAAAATTGGGAGAGGAATTTTGYAATGAAAGAAAACTTTTAAATTAGTCAGCAGCAAGACCAACAGCAGAGATTTTTTATATAGGTCAAGGATTGCTACAGTAGCTAGAATTAATACACAGGCTGCACATTCTCMTGCAACATCAGAACAGTAGTAAATCTTCTCTTGAAGAACTTCTGCTATTGCTGTTCCTTTTTCCTGAAATAAGATTTTAGTAATAAAAGATACAGAGCTGTCACCAGTAAGCAGGCACAGGCAGAGTCATGTCAGGAGGTGCATAGTTACCTGGTCACACAACATAACAATATTTACTAGATTTTCAGAAAAACACAAACATTTGACCTTCAGTCTTCAACACACCAGAAGTGAAGCTTAAGAGAATCTCATAAATTGAAAGAAAACCTTTAATTGAAGTGGGTTTGAAAATCTGAATTTGAAAGAAATCACCACCACCAAAGACAAAGCAAGCTASCTGTGAGGTTTCTGATGTGACTGGCTCAGGCCATGGAGTAAGGGACAATCACAGCCTTGGCATTTAGCTTGCACTGGGAAAGTACTTCAAAAGTGCCAGGTTGCAAGTCTCATGTGAAGTTTGCCCCAAATCTAGTACCAATAAAATAATTCCAAAACATGCCAAGAAAGAACAGGARCTGTATGTAACGTGCAGGACAAAGTGGATTCTGGGCTAGGCTGCAAGCTTTTTCTAGGCATCTTTCAGCTATCTTTAGGCCCACCCACACCAACATCTATGCACACAAACATAGGTGTAACAGGTCTCAGAATTSCATTTTAGTTACACTAGAGCTACACATCAGGCTGGGTGCTCCAGCCAGGAGGGAAGACACTCTTCCTTGCTGATTTCCTCAGCCTGGGGCCCAGGGATGCAGGTAAGAAGATCCCTTCTGCATCTGCTATTTCATTCCTCCCTGATTTAGGTGGCCTGGGAGACTGACAAAGACCAGTCCATCAGTGGGCAGTGAATAATGACTCAGAAGGCAGGAAGAAGAATGAGGAAGAAATAATTGTACAGGCACCCTTCCCAGACAGCACTTCAAATATAAATTATCTCATGTTTTCTTTTGCTTTTACAATGTCTTAGCATTAAAGAAATTATCTTGAACTATTTAAGTAATRTAAGTAATTTTATAMAKGTTCTACCCAATGGATTCTCAATATTCATCTGACCTACACTAAGAGAGACACTCAAAAAGCTGAAAAATAGTGGGCTATAAATAGGTTCAGTGTTTAGTCAGAATCCCGTTTGACAATCTAAAATCTTTTCAGCTTCCTTTGGTAATAATTAATGGGTCAAATTATTTCTACAGCAAACCAAAGTTATATTCTCWAATCATCTGGATGCTTCTGCAACTGYCCACTGARGATTTCTTTYAATGTTTCTGAAGCCTCCTCCAGMTTTCTCTATATGTTTTGATCTAATTATTTATGACCCTTGACAAAAATTAGCTTTCAAAGTCAGGAGCTGCCTTGGCAAAAGGAAAACAAAGCTCTAGAATTCTGGACCTTACAGTTAATTTTCCTACTACTAGCTCCCCACAGCTGTAACTGTAAAAACTGGAGAAGAAAAGAGGTATCTTTCACTGTACCAAGACCATTTAATACACCTATTACAGAGGCTGTTTTSTTGAGGAACTGAATCGAAATGAAGAGCTGAGTGACATGAAATTTACAGAGGTATTTAGATAAATTCCTGSATCAAATGATAATATTATTTGATTATTTGGTCCAAAAGAAAACAATGCACACAATATGCAAAGCTCATGACATATGTTTTATTATCAGTATTGAGGGATACTTGCTGCACCAGATACTGAAATTCCACATGTCTAGCATTGTCCCTGAAAGGCAGCCAGAAGAACACTTAAATTTCCTAACAAAATAGGGACAACAAAGTCAGTTCAGTGAGGTGGCTCTGGCAGTCCTTTTCCTCCGGAACATTCCCTTAAGTCTGTCTGAGAGGCCCATCATCCCTTCACCAGCTGCCCTCTTAGTTGCAATCTAACAGGCACTTCAAGACAAAGGAGAGGTGAGACTAGACCTACACCTATAACTGGATCATGGAGTGACACTGAGGAGAATGTCACCATGTTGCCAGCACTGTTACCCAGACTGTCTTGTTGCCTATAGGCCAGTGACATATAAACACACTAAACAGCAAAAATCAATGCAGCAACATGCCAGGAGCAAGAGCCTTGCAGCAAACATGATCATGGGCCAAAGAAAAGCTCTGCAGAGAGGAAAAAATTGTTTGCAAATCTGTTAGTCCTGTCTGAAGTCACAGTTGAGGCCAAGGGTTCACAGTACAAAGCACCAAAGCTGCCKACAGACTTAAAGGCTGTGTCAAGACATGAATCCCACTCCTCTWTCATTACAAACCCAAAGCAAGTCTGAAATGTGTGCAGGAACATTAAGTTCAAACACTAGCCTACCCAACTGCTTTTGTGCAATGCAATAAGAACAACAAAGAAAGGGCAAAACTTTACAGAATGGATTAAAATTTCCCATAAACTACAGCTAGCAATGACCAATCCCCTAAGTCTGCAGTATCAAAGGACAACTGTTAGTCACAACATTCCTGTGGGAATAGGCTAACTAAATCTTCATATATCACTTTGAAATTCTACCAAAAAAAGACTCATGACTTTCACTTCCTGTGTCTCACATATGGAAAACACCCCAAGTATGTGCAKACTTGGCTGCTTCAAAATCTACCTCTAATTGTCCAGGCTATGTCAACCTATGGATATCAAAATGCAGCTTATACAATTACATACTGTTTAATAAAGCTGCTGTGTTTGCCTTAATACCGTGTAGCAAATATTGTTCCAGCTGAGAAAGGGTGAGTTGCACTGCTGATAAGAAATGAAAGCAAATGCAGCCAACTTATTAACCCAACTCAATCAAAAACAAACAAAAGATCTGCAATGAGATCAGAACAGACACCTAAGGAAAAATCCAGGCACCTGCAAGGTCAGTTAGAGATTTACAAAAGGATTTACAGTAGTTCATTTTGAAAACACTGGTACACTGGAAAGAATGAACCTGAAMGTCTGAAGAAGAAAGGCAATGCATCTGTGTTTGGAGCAGGGYAAAGAAAACACCTAACCTCTGCCATTCAACATTTCCATTGCTTAAGTCGCTCTTAAAARGTAGTGGAAGTAATGGAGGCAAACATTACAAAGCTCCAAATATTAGCAAAACAACTGTTTGAAAAGAYTGTACTTTCAAGCAGGAGGGGAATTCTGAGTTACCATGGCAGCCACCCACTCTCAAAAGGAGGGGAGAGGGGAAAAATGGAAGACACAAGAACTTAGATGAAAAAAGAAGCTATTGTTAACAAGACAATATGCAGAGATGCTAGGTGATAAGGACGTGGCTGCACTTAAATGGAATGAGATAGGGGAACTATTAGATAAAGCCTAGGCTTTGTTTCTAAATGGGTTGATTGGTGAAATCACACAAGTCTAAATGCATTTACTTTCACCACCTCCGGAGAGCAAGGACCCTTGGGTCAGCTCTTTGTGTATTTTTTTTCCTTTAAGTTGGTTTTGTTTCATGCACAGCTGTCTGAAATATTCAGGGACGATCCCATCCATAACAATCTCTCTCTCCCTCCAAAATTTCTGTTAACCAAAGAGAAAGCACATTTTGTACCAAAGATTATATGCTCATGAAACAGAGAGTAACATATGGAGGCCTCTATGTCCATGCTCTCAATAACTGTTGTAGCATGGCTCATACAAAGACTAGGCTACTGTTTTAAATCTTCTACTCCAATGAACAGTGATGAGAAAATTGTTATTTAGGGCCAACTATCCTGATAAACATCATGACARAGTAAGGACATGACCCCAGTCTTGGAACATTGAAATTTTTTTTCCCTTGGAGTATAATAAACAGWATTTTTAGCTTCAGTCATGCAACAGGATTTAAGAAAAAAAGAAAAAAAACACAATAACAAACCTGCCAATATTGTAACAAGGAGCTACTATAGGACCTCRGAAGTCCTGAGAGTAGTTTATAGTGTTTTAGTTAAATGATAGCAGTGTCAAGCACCATGCAGCAGTACAGTAATGACATAGGATATATTCATTTCTATAGTTACTGAAAGAGCAAATMATAATGAAATGGATCTCAGCATCYTTAATTTTTTTATATTGCAAACTGTATATTGACCACAGAYAAGGTTTGAATAAAGTATTCTTGCTCATGTCAAAAGCCACTTATATTAGGTATTAARCCTTACTGGTGTCTACTTTTTGTTTTTGAAAACTTTCTGCTTTGCAGTAGCTGATTAGCTGGTCTCCTAGTTACTCTGACTCATGGCAACAGTGGAAATCCAACTTTACAGATGGATGAGAAAAATAGGAGCAATTAAAATGAAAAACTCTGAGTGTTTTCTAAAATAGCCTGCATCAAATTTAGAGTGTTTCATCCTCAGATATCTCCCCAAATAAAGACAATACTAGTAGAAGACTTATACATGCCTAAAGTTAGAATAGAGTATTATTTTTCATTGCTTATTTGCAAACACTTGCCTGCACTAACTGATGATCAACACCTCTTGAACTGACATTGCTCACGAGGAACCTGGTAAATGTTACCATCAGTGCTGCACATTTTAAGCAACTGGTTCTGAAACACTGTGCAGRAGCACTGAGTCAACACACTGTCTGTGGATGGGGCTGGGGTCTTTGCCRTGTTGTCAAGTACCAGTTTCCAGATCAGTCAGGAACTAAAAGCTGGCTCCTTTGGTATGCGCTCAAAAGAAATACACACTCACACACACACATCTACATGTGCATATACACACCCAGCTATGGGCAGGCCATTGCTCCAACACTGAGGGACCCTAAGGGCTGGCTCCTGCAATGAGCACAAAGGAACACACACCKGCCTGCTTTCCCCCTGACACGATGGAGGCAGCCCTGGGCTCATCCAAAGCCCTGCACAGGGCTGTGATTACCAGCACAGGTCAGGTAAGACACTCCCATAGGCATGTGCTAGGGAGAACTTGTCCCAGCAAAGGAACAAGATGTGCTTGCTCCTGTTTAGACTAGAATAATATGGACTCCAAACTAAGCCAGAGTTACTTGAGTGAGATTAAATGGTGACTCTTCCTCTCCCCTGCCCCTCCACAACCTATACAACAGCTCTGATCCAGGCAGTAAACACCAGGTTTTATCCCAGTGCTGTTCATCACCCCCTGTAAAGGAGAGGAAAGAGGGGAAGAAAGGATGGATTGCCTTTAGCCCATTTTATTGCATAGTAAGAGCCAGACTGACTTTGCATGAGGTACCTATAAATATCAAATAAATACCCAAAAGACACACAGGGATCTTTAGAAACGTGCAGAGATCACACACACACACACACAGAGCTCACCCTTCTGTTTCACCTCACCAAAGAATATGTGAATCATGTGTGATTCTACTGATCTGCACTGGGTTAAAACACAGAGAGGTACCATTACCAGTCAGAGGAAATCCCTACCCTTACTCCTTAGCACTCAGTAAAGGATTGTCCCACACACTCTGGTAATGGGGAAAAGTAAACCAAACCCTTTAAGGACAACTTGCCCTCTTTTAGCACTGTCTTGGCTTTCAGGGCTCAGAAACCACTACACCTTGTCAGAATTAAGCCCAATGAATCATTCTCACAGGTTTRCATGCAGAAAATCAGCCAGTTTTGGGCCTTATCTTCTGCCCATTCCTCCCTCCTCCCCCTCACAGTGACAGCCATTTGTTCTCAAAAATATGGTGATATTAAATAATATAATATACTTACAGCCAGATACATAGCTGCATATATGCTTAGTGCTGCTTCTTTGGATGGGAAAGTCTTTCTGGCTTTCATGATAAGGTCTGGATTTCCAGTACAGGCATGTACACCACTGATGAATTGTGTATACTGTTTACATCCAAGTGCTGTATAGTTGGGTTTACAAAGTGCAAGAAAATGGGGTGCAAGATTCCCTGTTACTACTTGTCCAGCATTTACAAAGATGTCCGTAGCAAACAGTCCAAATGCGTAAATTCCTAAAGAGGGAAACAAAGAGTTAAACTTCCTGRCAACTTAACAGTATTTATCACAGCAATATACCAGCTTCTCCCATTCAAGAACATGAAAAATCCTCCCATGTGCTGTACCATAAACACCATGGCTCATGCTAGAGAGAGTATTTTCCTATAAAACTGCAGCAGCAGCACTGCAATGTACCCACACACCTGATGTCTCTCCCATCTTTCATAGGAACACTCASCCCTTGAGCAAGCAGCCTGCTTTCCTAGGCCCTGCAGCCATGCACATCCCCTRTTTGGGGTAGCTGGCTTTACTGCTATCTAACTTTTGCCCATGTTCACTAAACAGAATTGACAGAGGGAAATTCTTCACCCAATAAATCTGCTTGAAAACCAAGGTGACACCCTGATGGAGAAGTAACTTGGAAAGTCAAAACACAAACTGGAAAAACTTTTTTTTTYCCCTTGCAGCTGTAAAGAATCTAAAGTACTGAATAATTCAATAYTGCCATGCACCAGTTGTCTTTATCTGCCTGCTGCTGGGTCAATCTCTATGCATAACATATTCATCACAGTATCAACACAGTGAGCTAAAGATTTATATATTTGAGGAACTACTTATGCTAAAGAGTCGTTTTAATCAGACATACCAGCAAAGCATTAAGCACATGTACTCATTCATTAGAATGTAAATGCATGTTTCTGATTACTTAAAAGAAAACAGATTTCTGCTATTCTGAGGTCCCCCTCTACCCTTTTGTAAATAGAAAACGAGCTCTGGAAGAACATGCAAACGCAGCACCTGACTAGCAGGCAAAGCCAGTGGGTGCTTGTTACGGTTCCACCTGAGCTATAGATTGCTCCTGTATTTCCATGGGCAAATCACCGTACCTTTCTCATACTCMACTGTGAATTTAGGGTGAGTTCTGGCAAATCCCAGTTTCATGGGGAACTATGAAGAATTTAATGGATCAGCATCACAGCAGATGTAACTCCACAGAAACGTGCATTTATGCAGGTCAGTTTTTTTTCTTAGCAAAGCAAGAGGACCAGGGGTGATTCTGGGATCCTGGCTGGTCAGCAATGTCACACTACTGYTAATTCCTCCCAAGATGCCAGCCTCTGGTGAGCAGCACATTGTGCCTGCCATGTCACTTCACAGAAGGGCCTTTCAGCCAGTGCMGAGGGTGTGCACTGCACATCACAGGAGGGAACATCACTCTGGGGGACACAATGGGGAGTGATGCCTTGTCCGCTGAAATGGCAGAGAGGCCTTTGTTCACTCCTGCCACCCCTACCAAATTTTTTTTGTTTCTGTGAGGAAGGAAGGGAACACTTAGTGGGAAGAAAACTCAGGCACTAATTACAAAGCGAGGAACTGGAGAGAGGAGCTCCTCATCATCACTCCCACCTTCTCCACACCTATACAAGACCCGGAGCAATCACACTCTGGGAAGGCAGGAGCAGTTGTTACACAAACACTGCCAATACAGACACAGCTGCACATGCCCTCCCTCCCTCTGAGACTGGGGCACACAGCAGGATTAGCTGCCCCAAGGCTTCATTCCTCCAGCTATTTCCTTCAGATGCAATCATGAGAGAGAAGCAAACAGCAGAACTGAGCCCAGCTATGACATCCCTACATGTATTAAAAAGGCAGCATCTGGAAATGTTCAATAYACATTTTGAGTGGTGGGATTTCTCCTTCCAAATACATTTAGAACAAACTAAGTAGAAAAGATGACATCTCATATCTACTGAAGTCAACGTGGGAGTTTCAGCCAAAACCAGTGTAGCATGGAGTTTGTACAGTTTTCTGCTTGAGACTATAATACAATATCCAGCTAAGAAAGCAGCTAAATTGGCTTGGCTTCAAACACACATTTATATCCCAATGTCTTCAACTTTGGTGTGTGTGTGTTTACTATCAACTATAGATATGGAACAAGGATATCACCTTTCTCCACTTTACCCCACTTCAGGCCTGATGGTTGTTTTTCTCCCCTAGTGATCCCAGTTTTTTCTACTTTTACTGCTTTTTAATCCAAACTTCCAAAAAGCTTCATTTGCTACCTAAAAGGAAAACTGCACCTGAGTTATGACTACATGTAAAATATTATATGGTTATCTGAATATTTTCCTCAGGTCAAAATTAAGACATAATAGATCACTCTCACCACTCAGAAAATGAAAGCAGTAATTTTGCTCATACCAAGGAATCTGATGGTCCTGCGCACCAGTGGATTTATATAACAACAGTCTCCAGTTAATATTGTTTTCTCTTGGTTTTCAAAATCCTTTGTAGCTAACTGTAGACAAAAGACTGCAGTTTCTCCAACGATAATCTTAGGGGAGGAGAAGAAAAGGGAGAGAAATGGTGCATCAGATTACAGCAAGTAAAATACACTAGTATTACAGAGACAGACATCTCATCTTAAAGAAACAAGACCAAACCAGCACAAAAGACAACATAAGTGAATCAAGTTCTGTACATTAATCTTCTTATGAGGGAAATRTGCCTTCTGGCTTGCTTTATTTGCCCTAAAAGAGAATAAATTATTACAACCAGGATTTGTAGTCGACATAACATAACCTAGTTTTCAGGATGAGGGAAAAGRGAAAAATCTATTAGTTCAAGAACAGATGACATAATGCACAAGATCTGGACCAAAGTAAAGGCCTAATCCTGAAAGATGCTGAACATTTCAGTTCCCATGTGGCATTCACTGACACTCAGCACTTAGCAGGGTTGAGCTTTAAATTTTAGACTATGGTAGAGAGAAAGGGGGGAAAAAAATCATAATAGAGCTCCTGTTCATATCAGGGGTTTGGTTTGCCAGGAGGTACTTAACAAGGTTTGATTCACATTTTGCTAGCTGAATTTATGAAGTCCAGCTTTAGCTCTGTTCCTCATGCTTGAATGAAGTGTCACCACTGATATTTTAACATTAAGAATGGCCTGTTTCACATTCACTCCACCAAAATAAATAAAGTTCTCATTCACATTATGGTTGGCAAAAAAACATTAAAATCACCAAATGAGAAAAAATATATTTTGAATATAAAATATCTTCTCTAGGTTATGTATTTACCTGTACAACAAAGCATAACCTTTAATTTATTCACTACAATTATGGATTGAGACTCAATAGCCAAAGCCAAGACTTTAAGCAGGTATCTATCTAAAGGTACAGCCCATCCACTCCTCTACATGAAAAAGTTAAAGCTTATTGACAGGTACATCACACTTTGATCAACAAGAATGAAGACTRCCAAAGTGAAATCTTAATATGCCACAAACACAAGTAATAATGCCATCAAATCTGATTAATTGCTGAGGTTTTTCTAAACCTTTGCCCTAACAGGAAAMTAGAAATCTTTTCATAAATCACAATAGGTCTGAACAGTTCTACAAAATAAAGGAAGGATGCAATTAATGACCTTCCTAGGTTGTTTGTAGATTATGCAGATACCCTTGGGCTAAATTGTGGAGGAAAGTGATACAAATAATGTGGCACAAGCAACAAAATAACTCTAGAGGCAAGCATGTAGAAAGCAAATTTGAATTATCTGTTACTTTAGACTGGCTTCAGATCCTAGTGGAATTTTTAGACAAAACAGAAATTCTGTAACCCTTTTTAATCCAAACTTCCAAAAAGCTTCACGTGAACTAACAAATATCCTSTCTCCACTGTGATGTAAGCAAATTTTCAGTCCAGTGAAGTAGAATTTCTTCATCTATAATTAGCAAAAGATCAGTATACARGAAAAATAAGTCAACCTTGAATTCAAGATCATCCAAATTATGAAGAGAAAAATTCAACCCAGTGATCCCTATAGCTCTCATGAAAAAACATACCCAAAATATCATTTTAATATGATTCATAAACAGAAACACTAATATTTTATTGTGAGTCACAGTAATGGTTTTCTTTCCTCTCAAGGACTAGGCAACCTGAACAGAGTCAGAGTCTTCCTTTAATTCTTTCTGCCAAACTCAAGAGATTTCAGTAAAATTTTCACAGATTTTGAAACTCCAGGCAAGAGCAGAATTCAGCACAAAGGAAGCATCTGTGAGATACAGGGCTCAACCTTTTGCAAGAACACCAAGAGTGCCAGCAAGCTCAACTTTCCAGCTCTGAGCAGAGACTGAATCTGCTGATCTAAGAATAWAAGTTTTCTTCTTGGCTGGTAGGGAAGCTGGGGTTTACTAAAGACAGAACAGCTTGTTCAGTTATAGGAAAGGAGATCCTCACTTCCAGCAACGTCTTCATCAGCTGCATCTAGATCTTTGCTGCTGCCAACAGTTTTTCCTTGCTACATTTCCTCTTTGATGGTRACCTGTATGAAGAAAACCCTCTGTTCCAAGAATAGCAGCATTCAAGTTCTTAGCTGAACTTAGAATACTCTAAGGGTGGGCACGTAGGTGCAAGGGTCAGAAGGACGTGGAATTCAGTTAAAGACAAAACTTCTGCTACAGAARGCCTGGTGCTCTCCTGTCAGAAGTAATAAGAGTCATTGAGAACACAAGGCATTCATCTCCATGCTTCTGTGGATTCACTTTGATAGAATCCTTTTAGAATTTGGCAATAAATACAGGTTCTTTATTTTTTTATTTCTTTATTCTGTACTGGCAGCTCAGCTGAAGCTGTTCTCCTTCCTCCATCCTTCAGCACAAGCACTGCTCATCTCAATAATCAGCCTATTGATGTTTAAGAAATGGAAGAAAAATCCTTTTTAATCTCAATAAATCCCAGGAGAAATTCTGCTTCCCWGTGCAATTCCTTCCCCTTCTTCTCTCCAGCATCACTGGCAATAATCAGCTCTACACAGCACAGGAAAAGGAGAGCAATATTCCCCCTGCACTTTACAGCAATTTGCATGCCTGGTATATTCCTGGAAGGAGCAATTTCTGTATTCCTGCTGGCACAGGAACCACCATTACCCCTTCYACTGCATATGCAAGTTGTAACCAGCCAACAGATGACATTTAACAGAATTATTCGTGTACTTCTTCTCTAAGTCTTGGGGCAAAAAGTTTTTGGAATATTCCAAAACTGGCAGTGAAAGACTGCAATGGAGAATCTCAATGTTATGACAACATGAATTCCTGGGCAAAACTACACAAGTTCAGGTATATGACTGCAATGAAAAAGAGAGGATATTAGAAGCATCTTTTACCTTATTTTAACAGGGTCATACTACTTTAGATCACTGTAAAAATTTCCCAAAGGTATGTATTAAAATTCTTAGCTCACAGATATTTTAACAGTTGTTAAAAGCAGGGGAGGCCATCCTTCCATCATGACATACAGCTACAACATATTAAGTATAAGGAAAAGAACAATTTTCATCTGAAGTCAAACAGTACAAAGTGCAGGCTCTCCAGTATTCTGAAGAACATATGTATAAACAACTTGAAGAGTCCTTAGATAAAAACACATTGTACATAAGTGTTGCAACAAGGAACAAGACAAGAATGATCATTTACTCTTATGGAAGCACATAAAAATATTAACCCAGCAAAAATTAAATTACAGACATTCTTGGAACCATCCCTGTGGCAATCATATCCTGTCTGTGATGTGACAATCCATTTGACAGTCAGGAACAGAATTTRAGAGGGATGAGATCTAAAATTAGTATTTCTTCTTGCTTCGCCTCTTAACTCCATATTAATATATTAGCTGATTGATTTTCATGGTATCTTTATACTGGTGAWGCATTTTTTGCATTTATTACCATCCACCTAATACCTGTCCCTTTCCTTGTTTTCTTCTCAGGATTCTTACAGCATTTTGCACRCATTCCCTACACTGATTCCTTCCTCCCAAGTAAGTCCAGGTTTTTCTGTATTAGTCATTTTTCTGAATCCAGGCAAGCTGTGCCTAGTTTTAGCACTACATGTCAATTTAAAAATCTAATTCGTCCTTCCATGCAATATATTCTTAACTTGGTTCTAAATTCTGCGTTCTTTTCAACTCGAAATGTCATGCCTGACTCATTCCAAATATTAGAGCTAGAGCAGCTCTGACATTGTTGATTTTCCAGTAAACTGACTGCATAAACAAACTTCCTCTAGTGTCACCTATGGTTTACAACAGCCATCACCTATATAAATGAATGACCTTAAATCTGCACTTCTTAAAATACTAATGAGGTTTACTTTAYGACCTACACTCTCATATATTTCAYGTAACTCCCTATAAAGCCCAGGACTTAAGTGAGACTTAAATACTCATTTGCATGAGAAGATATCTGAGGGTACATRAATATGGTTACACAAGATAAATCCTGCAATGTAAGGTTGATAATCTCTATTTGGGATTAGGAAATAAAATTCYGTGTATACAGTCATAGACTGTTCCAGCTAACACCTACTTCAGGCTACACAAATGTTCAAGAAATATTTCACAGAGGCTAGGGAATGTCATAGAATACACGATTCCCTCTCTGCCAATTCTCAAGGTTATGCTGTAACTACAGCAACCACTCAGATAGATGAGTAACACTGAAAAGTGGTTACTGCATTGAAAAAACCACTAAATATTCATCCATGTGCTCAACTCGTCAAGTTAAGAACATTTTACAATACTGTGCATTTCTCTTCTGACTTAGTTTCATTCATTGTGTTTCTCCCATTAAGGCATGACTTAAATTGTAACCAAGGCTTCTGTGAGACCATCTTCAAGAAATAACCTTGGGGAAATGAGCATGTCGGGCAGTCCAAAGCTCGGCTTTTCTGTCCAAAATGAATTTCCTTGTTCTTCCTTATCAGGCAAGAAGGGAAGGTAGGAAATAAAGTTAAAAATCTTGGGAACTATTTACATATCTCTAAGAAAATTGCTATCCATTAAATTGCATGGCYTGCCTATTCATTCCMCTTAGGAGTTCCCACTTAGTGTGGTGCAGATCTCTTCTAAAACTATGGCTTCTATATGCTTTGTTATTCCTGCTGTTTACCTTGTCTTTTTAACTTTTGAGACCATGGGCTACTCCTGGCCTATTTCCTCTTTAAAAATGCTATCCATGTACCAATGAGCATAGTGGCCTCAGAGTTTGGGAAATCCAGCAGCATAAACCTTGGCCTTTAGTGATGCTGAAASTAAAGCTCCACTCTCCACTCGAAGCTAAAATTGTTGAGTGAGGTGGCAGCCCTGGCAGGAAAAGCTGCAACAGTATTTCCAGCAGTAGCAATTTCAAGATTATTATGCAGAGCTTTCCCTTGAGGCCATTTTCTTTGTGTTTTTCTTGTTCTCCTTGCTTCTTGCTTGCTTAAACTGACAGCAAATGCCCTGGTCAATTTTCAGAGAAGTACATTTTCTATAGTAACAAATGACCACTAGTTCTGAAGAAAGTGAAAAAATAAATCCTAGATAAATCTGTGTGGTATTGATTAAATACAAAATATTCTCTCTTGCATTCAACACGGGGATATAAGACCATACTGCACTAGAAGCTTCTAAAGGTCTACAGAAGAGATGTGAAAAGAAAAATGCTTTTCTAGAAAAAGATTTGGAAAAAAATACTCAGCTTTTCTGAGCCAGTAAATTTTGTTTAAAAAATATGTACTCTGTATATTTTTTTTAGAAAAATACTAAAATTTAATATATTTGGTCATGTCCATTTACAAAAGAAAAATAGCAGTAAAAGATTATATMTCTAATAGTGAAATATTATCTGCTTTACTATTTCTCTGTAGGGTGGAGTATGGCTATATACTACTGAACAGTAGTATATATAACAGTAATGTTATTTCTGACAGGAACAAATATTTTTCATTGCCCTTTTAATGCATTGTAGACATACTCAGTATGTAACAATGGTAAAGGCTGCTCTCTTCACAGAGGCATTTGAAAGCAAGAGGCACACAATAGCCAAGCATCTATAAGCAGGAATCCAGAAATGAACCACAGGAGAACATCGTCACAGAGACATGGACAACTTCATCATTCATTGAAATATCTTCATTCATTACCATATGAGAGGGAAAAAAATGAAATATTCTGAAGTACAGTCTCTTAAGAGCTCCCTTTTTTCCTCAGCTGAGCAACTGATCATGTGTGCAAATGGCATCTCCTCTGGAGCCCATGTGTGGTGTGCAACGGGCAAAGCCTCTGCAGAGCAGAACCAGGGCTGAAATCAGGCAATGCCAGAGCCAAGGCTGGTTATGTAAAGGTTGGTTATGTGTTCAGAGAACCAGTGACCAGGCCCTGCTGCTCTGAGGGTAACTAAAGGAGGCCTTGTGCCCTCACCAGAGGGCCAGCACTGGGTGCTCCGGGAGCGAGGCAGGGYGCTGAGCACCCAGCCAGGGCTGTGCCTTCCCTGCGGGGCTCCCCCTCCTCACTGAGCACTGTATTCAGCCCCCTCCCCTTGTTGTGTTTGCCATCACTGCTCCTGCTCCTGCCTGCTGAACTTTTCCCACCACTGAGAGACGAAGAATATGCAGCTGCTCCACACTGCAGCTCTCCAGGTGATTAGAAATGGCCAGGATGTGAGGAAAACACGCTCAGGAACACAAACGTGGCAGTCTGGGGGCCAAGCAAGTGTCTGGCACCTGGCTCTAAAACTATCCAAATCCTGGCATGTTTGCAATACTGACACAACTATTCTTGCTGAACACATTGCAAAAAGTAGCAGATAAGAGAGATTCATGAGAATTCTTGCCTATGCATCAAGCTTTTCTAATTAAAAAAAAAATCAAAAAACTACAGAAAAAAATGTTGATCTAGAGAAAATATCTACATCTAAAAAAATCCCTAGTAAATGGTGAGGGGAAGAGAGAAAAATAAATTCAAAACTGCCTTCTAAAGGCATACATTCACATTTCAAACTGTGAAGTTACTTTAGGCTCAAATACTCCAGATAAGGCTATMATAGGAAATTCTTACTGTTTTTAAATTGTTCTCATTTTCTTTTTATGAAAACCAAGGATGCCATTATGCAAAGTTTCTGAACTCCACACTATACAAACACCTCCTCAGGAAAAGGAGTTATGTGACCAGATAACAACTGATTTTAGTCTCCTGATCTCTGATGGATACATGAAAAAGGTTGTTGTTAAATATAATTATTTCATTAAGGAGTTTGAAAAAGAAATCTACATCAAAAATTTCCACTTTCCTCAAGCACTTAACATCAACCTTTAAAATACTGTGGTATTTGTGAAGGAAAAACAAAATGTTCAAAGCTCTATGATCCATCTTGTCTATTAGAATATGAATTTAATATATGTTCATCTCTGCACACAGCTGTATCACAGAAGTCTTGGACTTCAAGTGACACATGTGGAAAAGACCGTGGTTCTTTATGACCTGGCCTTGGTGAACCCCTTTGTTTCTTTACTGGCCAATAAAACTGCACATCGTTTTGTTCTGTCTGCTGAAGCAGATTGGTGTCCTAACCCTTCTGTGCACATTGAGAATATGATTCCTTGATAAACACAATACCAATGCATCTGACACCCATACCAGTGACAATTTCCAACAGTAATGTTACTTTGTATTTTAAGCCTTAGGTGATCCATGCAACTGCACTTTTCTACCCAGGATGAACATTCAATTGCAAAATTCAGCATAAACGGTCTTTCATCCCTGTTTGAATAAAATCTGATCACATAAAAGGCATCTCTTAGAGATTCTGGTCACAAAGTAGTGGTTTTACAGTCAGTATATGACTGYAGCCAACTGTTCTCAGAGGCTCAGAAGAACGACAATATCTGTATTTCTCTCTTTTCCCACTGTCTTGCTTCTAGCTCACTTCAACTCAAGGCCAGATAATGTTTTGCAGATATATTATCCCTGAGATMAGTTCAAGGAAAGTCACTTTCATTTAATTGCCATTGCCATCAAACAATGGAAAATGAAGGACTAAACACTGGAACAGTATAAGTACCCTGTGTTTCAATAGAGCTATGAGAAAATATGCTGTACATAAGATTAATCCTGTAGGATTCCTCAAAATTGTTTTCTGGATTTTATGACAAAATATGTATGTCTACAAAACATACACACAACTGGTTTATTACCTATGTTTATTATTATCAACTAGTACTTGATTCAGAATGATAAATTTAAGTAGACAGCTCAATAAAGGAATTCTAAGCTTTTTATTAAAAATTACTGTTAAAATAAAATAGCTGTCCTTGTAATCACATAAGTAGCTCCRCTCCTACTGATAATGGCCTCTGTATAAGCACCTCCTCCTTTACCATTACCTCAGGCTACAGTATAATTGCCAGCAAATGAAATACATAAAGGTCATTAACCTTTTCCAGTTGARATCAAAGGTAGGAACCCCACTAACTTCAACAGGAGCCGGTTTAGTTGTGAAAACTATGGCACTCCAGTTTAAGAGCAATACCTCATCTAAAGTCCAGAAATAGGTCTTAGCTATGAATATTGTCCCAAGGAAATAATAAAACAAAACCAAAAAGACAATCCAATTTTACAGGGAAGCAGTACCAAATATTTGAGAAGAAGGTTTAACAGGTCAGATAAATCAGAAAGATAAGTCAAAAATGCAATGTCCATTCCTGAATATATTAACTTGTAAGTCATTCTTCTAATATACTTTATGTCTTTMCATTGTAAGCATTACTGCAAAGAATCCAGCTGTCATTAAAATTGAGTTTAAAACACTTTAAATGCCCATGTATGGAAAAATTTGGTCTAAAACTACTGCTTATTCTGAGTGTCTCACATTAGGTTACCTGTGCATTATATGTGCATTCAGCATAAAACCAGCAGTAAAACTACTCAGTAACAAACCCTGTCAGTATTAATCCACACTTCTAGTGCTGTGAAASCCAGGAAAAAAGTGACCAAACCAAAGCTTTCAAGTAGAGAAAAGTAGAGACTACACCTTGTACTGACACTTGAGTGACACAGTCAAARAGAATGACTCTAGAGAAGTTAACTTTTCAATCTTCACTGGCCAGGCAGACTCATAATGTTATTCTCAGAGTGGTCACTAGAGATGCTAGTCAGGGAGAAAGGATCCAAAAGGAAAAAAGTGCCGCTTCTAGCCTTACCTCAAACAACTAGCAAGCCCAGATACAAAACAATGTGTGACCAGCCTCCCTGCATCTCCTCCCTCATACCTGAAAGCTGTAATGTCAGTGTGCCATTATTTCTCCTTAAGAATGTTATTACAATAAATTAAGATACTGAGGTGATGTTTATTAGAAACAGAATCTTAATAAATTCATATAAGTGGGGTAGARGYCTGTTTATGAGCACCAGAAGYTTTAATAATTACTTACCTCTGCTCTTAACAATGCAATGGGAATGAATTAGCCAGCAAGCATTTTTCACAAAACATTGCACAGCAGTAGCATATCCCATTTATCTTTATTTGCTAAATACACAAGTAGAAAGACCTTTTCAATAATGATACTGTATATTCTGTAGATYAAATATGGTGGATTTTCTTTATGGTGGGTTTCTCTATGGTGGGTTTTCTGCAAAGACACAATGTCTATTTTACTGCTCCTGCCACAAATCCAGATGGCTGCAGATGTGCAGCTGGCAACACTATGTTGCCTGACCCTGTTTAGAAGCTGACACAATGCAGTGCTTGAATTAAGAGGAAGTCCCAAGTGCCCTCATTGGCACAGCAGCCAATGAGCTGAAATAGGAGTAGCAAGAGTGGGAAATTTCAGCAAAAATTTCCTAGTACAGGAAATGCCTACAAGACAGAGGAGAGATTGTACACTTTGCTGTGAAGACAGCAGAGTATAAAAACAGCTCTTTAAGGCATGCAATGGTATTCTGAAAACTAATTGCAAAGTCCATTGGCCAAAGTAAGCCAGCTACTCTTCTTCAATATGTGACTGTATCTCTTACCACTCATGAAATAGTGCATAATGGTTTACCCTAACAAGGATCATMTCCTTTGMACAGATCTGTAAAATAATAGTAAATATGCTGCTGGCTTAATCAAATATCTTGAAAAAAGCTCAAGTGGTGAGAKAAGCGTTTTAAGGATGAATGAGTCTATTTAAAATTTTTAGATCTTGTGAAGCTCTGACACTGACTGTCTTCAAGGCAGACTTTATAATAGCTAGTTTTTKGTCTTCTCTGTGAAGACAATAAAGGATATTAGATAAAATACATACTGCTATGGAAATGTACAAATACAAGTTGYTAGCCAGTTGGACACAATCTCATTATTGGAGCAATTTAAGTTACTACAAAGAGAGTTCAAAGTGTGCTGCAATGAAAGGTGCTTGCACACATTCAGTGATAACAGTTTAGGTATTCTGGTGTAAATCAATCAATTCTTTGAGGCATTAAATTTTTGCCATTGGCATTCAAGGTTAAAAGTACATGTGAACTAAACTACAGACACAAGCCAACCACATAAACATGACTTTTTCTGGCAACACATTGTGCATACACACTTGCATATGCAAACATTCTTAGGTTTTAAAAGAAATMGTTTCTGCTTTATAATTTCTGTCTACTCCAAATCACACAACAATCCCAATCAATTCAAAAACAAAAGAAATACTGAGTAAAACTGCAGCAGTAACTATTAAAATGAATGTGGTTCCAGAAAAAGATTCTATCAGCACCAAACTCATTCACACACAGCACTCCACCTGAAGAAAGCCTTGCRACTTCAAAAAGCACTGAAGCATGTGATTAAACTCCATCAACAGCAAGATAATTCATTAACAAGATAACAAATTAACAATCTAGCTCTGGAATAACTGTTCATGCACAAATCTCCCAGWGCCTTACAGAGAAGCCTCATTTCACAGCTACCATTTGACAGCTAGGCACTAACGGCTACRTGTCCATCCCGCTTGAGCGGTCAGATCCCTCTACCAAGGCAAAGCCTGACAGAGCTCACACCCCAGCTCTGCACATTCATTCTGCCAGCTGCAGATGTCCCCAAAYCACTCACATGGCCCAAGGTCAATCTGCCTATAAAGCTCATCTGCCTTTGCTGAAAGCTCTGGAAAGATTCCCCGTGACCGATGGAAGCRCTGACTTCAGTGAAGCGTGAGCACCTGGCAAAGGGGCCCATCCTAACAGCCAGAATGTCCCCACACCATTCACGTGGGACATGCTCATGGCCTACAGCCTAATGCAGCACAAGCTCCTCTGGGCCTCTCAGATACTCACACTCACATCTGTGCACTTTGAATGCAGCAGCCTCAGGCCTGGCCTCATGACAGAGCCCTGATACACCCCAACAGGACCAAGGATGCTCCTCACAGGAACAGGAAAAGCAAAATCTGAACAGTGGAGGGGCTCTGGACATCAGGCTCAATCTATGTAGGTATGATCAAAGTACTAATAAGCATGTGCTGAAGCTTGGGCATGTCGACACATGGTTCTGCACAGAGCTGAACTCATGCCAGGAGCTGCTGCACCCTATGAGGTCGCCCTTCTCAGCAGAGCCCTGCTATGGACAGCCTGTGCACCACTCTGTAAAACYCAAAAAACTAACCCATCCTGGACTAGGTCTTGATTCAAGCAGGTCAAGCTCAAATAGTTCACCTCATCCTCCCCACAGGCTGCAAGTTCAGGTCGTTGGTTACTGCAGCTCAGCTGACCCGTGATTAAGAAATCTGTAAGCAGAATTAATTCAGTCATGTCTGAGCCCTAAATTGCTACAGACAGGTCACAGAAATCCCTATTACTACCCAAAATAACTATACTGGGAAGCTGAGTTCCACTTATTAATTCTAATATTCAATACTTGATTTATAGAGAGCCAAACTATACATTGATCAAAGAAATCCTCATAATATTACTCAAAATTTGAACAATAAAAAATAAAATGTATGACTGATCCATTTRGAGACAGCATGAAACCTACCAAGCTAAAATAACAGGTGTTTCAATATGCTGTATAGAGAAAGAAAAAAATAAAATCAGAATAACAGAATACTTTAGGCTGATTTCTGTTCTTGGTAGCTGCTTTGCTCTTAATTATTATTTAGAAAACTAAAAACTCTGAATGCCTTCATACATACTCTTTAACCCACCATGGATGAGAGGTAAGAAGTAATAACATCAGAGAAAGAAAAGTAATATTTTTGAAAGATAGCTATACTGCATTTCTAATTGGCTGTACATTAACAAGTGCATAGGGTTAATATAATTTTTATATAAATATACAATGTATAATTAGACAGTGGATATTTATAATACATTTACACAATACACACAGAACTATAGATAGCTGTATGTTGTCCAGACTGGCAACCAGAAGTGGAACCCACAACCCAAGTTTTCATACCATATAACCAGGAAGGCTTTTTATGGTGCCAGGAAGTGGCATCCAGAATTAGGAGTTAGTTTTGAATCTATACTGAACAATTTTTTACACTAAAAGTAAATTCTAAAAAGCCTTAATACATACAGTAATTTTTCTGCTGCAGATTTCTTAGCACTTYACATTGAAAAATATTTTCTGATCCACAGGTAAATAGAACTGATCTTAGCAAAGACAGTTTGCCCATCAGAGAYAGCAAGTTTTAGAACTTCTGCTTTCCTAGTCRCTGTYCAACACCATGTTTCATTGTACTATGTGCAAATACAAAGGACTTTGTTTTCAACAGATATTCCTCCTTAAACCAGTATGACTCATGTACAACATTTGAGTGACAGATGTGGTATATCCACTTCAGCTGGACTATTAACTGGCAATCTATGAGGCTACAATATCTCTGCTAAATAAAAAACCATGTGTGATGAAAGCTAGGTCATCATGCACTTCAGTGTATCTGAGAGATGCTGCAAGAGCATATAAAGCCTTTTAAACATCACTCTGCTTTTAAGGCTGAAAAACACAGCTAAAGCTACTTATAATTCTACTTTGGCTATCATTTATTATGTATCATATGGACACCCATCTTCTCAATCCTGCATGATGTACAATGAGCAAGAACTGTTTAGTGGAAAAACTGATTATTACTTCAAGCCTACTATTTTAGATTACAAACAACTATACAAATTCCTTAATCGTGCAGGATTAGTTAGATTAACAGTTTCTCACTTAAACATAAGTGCATCATTTGTAGGCCAAGCAGGCATTCAGCTGTTGCAAACAGAATCCTGCCTGCCTTGTTCACATCTGCTTGCCACTTTACTTCCAGAGAGCCCATCAAAGGATGAAGCATATGGCCYCGATATTGTGAGTGTTTGTAAATCACATGCATACTAAGCACAGCAGAAATACATTCCAGTGGAAGTACAAACATAACTTCTGCGGGCACAGTTCCTGTAAGCCATCACATCACAACAGGAAGACAGATAAAGAAGAATTCCCAAGAAAACACACAGTGGTTTGAATTTTTAATTGTTTCTCCTACTTATAGCTCTGTTGGATTAGTGGTTTAATGCTAAGATAAAACCTGCAAATCAAATAATGTATTTGTCTTGCTATGTGTCCCATCAGGCCAATACTGACATCTGGTACAACAAGTTACTGCAGACCTAACTGTGTGATTTATTTTTTTATTCTTAAGTAAATTTGCAAAGCAACTAYCCATTCACAAAGGAAGAGCATGAAATAAACTCTCCCTTAGCTTTAAACTTCTGCATTCCAGAAATGGGCATTCCTCCTCCCAAACAAGTGGCTTCCTGAAGTCCCCGGCACTTGCATATTACAAAAAAAAAAAAAAAAAAAAGGCATCAAGTTTTAATTCTTTCCTAAAAAGATGTGGGAACAGAAGAAGAAACCTATAAAGGAAAGAAGTTGCAGCTGTGCACACAGGTTGAAACAGAGCTATGATGGCAGGGACCAAATAAGCCCTGCAAGAGCAATGTGATCAGAGAGTAAACAAAGTATTCTGGAAATTCCTTAGTCATAAAAAGTTTTAACAGCTGAAAAACATGCCAGCAAGAGCAAGGCACATAAGCTAGAAAACGTGAGCTTCTTGACACATAACATATTTCAATAATCCTGGAATTATTTTGATTAGCTAATTATTTTCTCAAATGAAACCATTCCCATTTAATTTCAGAGGCTGCTTAGTCTACCTAATTCATATGAGTCAGGATGTAAAACTTTAATCACTGTCTTATCAAGAACAGCATCATGAGATGTTCAAATATCATAATAAAAGCTCACTGTTCTCAGGAAAAGAGTACTAGGATAGACTGCATACCTTGCTGGGCAATTYCTTAACTTTTTCAATAGGTTGTACATAGAACTGAAAACCTGAATACCTTGCTACATATCCTTGGGATGTTCTCGCCCTGTAACACAGCTGCTGGCAATTGTTCATCCTTGCATTATTTATCAAGCTTCCTTGATTTTTTTCTGGCAGAAATGACAGAACACTTTAATCTCCTTCAGGATGYACAGAGGTCACTTCTTGTTCAAGTAGCAGACCAGGAGAAAAGTCTGTTCAATTCTTAGAATCATAGGATGGCCTCATTTAGAAGGGACCCTTAAAGATTATCTGGTTGCCAGTCCTGCAACCAGGTTGCTSAAAGCCCCATCCTGGCCTTGAACTATTTTAGGGATGGGATTCCACAGTTTTCCTGGGCAACCTTGTCCAGTGTCAAGCACCCTCATAGTGAAAAATTTCTTCCTAATGTCTTTTCTAAATCCACACCCTTTCAGTTTAAAGCCTTGTCCTAGCACTCTCCAGCTTTCCTGTAGACCCCCTTTAGGCAGTGGAAGGTGGTTTAAGGTCCTTCCAAAGCCTTCTCTTCTCCATGCTGAACAAACCCAGCTCTCTCACCCTGTGTTTATAGGAGACGTGCTCCAATCCCTTGATCTCCTTTGTGATCCTCCTCTGGACTCATTCCAGCAGGCTCATTCTTACACTGGGGGCCCCAGAGCTGGATGCAGTACTCCAGTGGGGTCTCACAAAAATGCAATGTCCCTGTSCTTTAGTTTTTTCCAATGCTATCAAGGTGTCCACAGAAGCCAAAGTTACTTGGTACCAGCCATGAAGTAGAAAAATATCAGCCTAAAGCAGACGGAAGGAACACTTGTGAAGGTAGTGGCTTTTTCTGACTAAGGTGAGGAATGAAGAAACAGTTCAGCCATGAGGCACAGCAAATTCACAGAAAATATTTTCAGGACTTTAATTCTAGATTATGCTTTTCCTCACATTTTAACAGAGAACTGAGTTTTGACATCCCAGATATCACAGTCTAGAACCCTTTCTCATGTACAGCACTAAGTTATGCACTAGTAGAATAATTTCAGTGAACTACAGGTTAACTGAAAGCTTCTCTCCCAGGAGCATTTTGAGAACTCAGCCTGACAAAATTTGATCAGTCCCTGATGCCACAGCACATAGAATCATAGAAGTCAGAAGGAAAATAGCAGGTTCAGAAAGGAAGACTGAGATGGGAGGTGTCCAGGCACATCAGCTAGATCTATGTGCTGGAATCAAGTGGTGCATCTCCTTTAGGTCTCTTCATATTCAACTGCTCTTGAGCTACTCAGATAGCAGCAAAGACAATGAAGAAGAAAGGAGGCTTAGGAAAACTGTGCAGATACTTCTTAAGATAGCTTCTCTTTTTCAATTTTCACAGAATGATCTTGCTTTTTTTCTCAAGCATCGGGGTACAGTAAATTTGATACAAGAACAATGATACTGCAYCTTTCACTTTACAGTCTTTCTTCTGCCAGAATTCAAAATTTCTTCCTCAAAGGAAAAAGTTACTGACTAAAGCTAAGCTCAAGGCAGAATGTCTGGTTTTTAACATCCATTCCTTGTTTGGGATGTCCCAAATCTAAAGACTCCTCCAGTCCACTAAAAAAAAGAGAATGCAACACTTCATGTCTAAATGGCAAATATTTTTCAGTGATGACATTAAAAGTACTATCCTAAAACAAATTAGGTTTTAATTGGTTTGCAGAGAAAATACAAATGTGCTAGGAACTCACCCAGGCAAATAGAAGTGGATATTTKATGGATTAGTACTGTAATCGTATATTTGTTACTTGGAAATAAAAACAAGTATTTTGAAATAAAAACATTTGCATAATAAAACTGTTTACATATCTGAATAAAATGTATCAGTATCTCCTCTTGGCTTTTATATGACAGTCAGCATACATCTTAGGTCCAATACATTATTTTATACTGCTTATTGTTTAAACAGTTTTGCATTTTAAGTAATCCATATTAGCATGTGCAATCACTAAAAGAATCCTTGGGTGCACTTCACAGTATCTGAAAGAGGTCAAAATTAGTAACATCTACCAGAAAGAAATAATGCAGAACTGACCACACTCTAGATTCTGAAAACATGAGACACTAGCCTCACCATTCTAGAAATCATTTCTACTGGAAACTAAAGGATTAGACTGACGTGTATTTCCCAAGCTACATCTGTCATAACAAGTTTAAAAAAGCAACCAGCCCACTGAGCAAGAACTGGCACTTTGGGAAATGGCTTAAATAGCTCTGAGCCCTCAACTAGCAGTTGCTTATTACATATTTGAATAGACTCAAATCAAGAGCCTATTTCCTGTCATCTTCACATTTGACTTTTAAGATTAATTAAAAAAAAACCAAAACAAAAAAAAAGACAACAAATAAACCATATATTGAATATTCCTCAGTCTACCAGAGATTTCAGGATATTAGTGCTATGGACAGTAAAAGGAAGGGAGCACAGAGCCAGCAGTACTCTTCCAAGCCTGAGTCACAAAGACAAAGGGGAAAAAGGGAGCCCATAGGGCCACTGCCTCTGCCCAAGTCTCAGTCCTCCCTCATAGAATATCATATTTAGGGCTTTTCCACTCCTCTGATTGCAATTTCTACCTCACCTACATTTTTAAAAAGATTTTACTGCTTATGTGCCTAATGCTCCTTATGCAAACACACCTATTTATTCAAGTCATTACTTCACTGTGCCTAAAAGTATGACTTAGGAGACTTCAACAAATGAAAGTCTAACATTGGAGGGGATCATATATTTTACTGTATATGTTAAGCTGCAGTTGTTTTCAGCACTTTCATGAAAGCAGACTAAACAAAAGCAACTGGTTGGGCCCTCAAAACTCTCCAGTGGAAGAACTCATAAAGTACAGATTTGACATATAAGAAACAGTGCCTAGACCCTTTAGAGATAATCCASAGAAAACCAACATTATAATGTATCTTCATTTCATGGAACCTACATGAAAGGAAACCAGCTGGGAAAAGGTGAAAGAAGCAGCTCTTCTCATCCTACAGAAAAGTTGCTGGATTCCTCTACAGACGTCCTACAATTGCTGCAATACCTGTGAACCATGGAATGGTTTGGGTTGGAAGGGACCTTCAAGGCCRTGTAGTTCCAGCCCACCCACCATGGGCAGGGACCTTCCACAGAGCAGGCAGCTCAAAGCCATCCAGCCTGGCCCTGAACACTGCCAGGGAYGGGGCATCCACAGCTTCTCCAGGCAGCTCTGAAGTTGCAGGCTTTAAGCAGAGACACCTTAGCAGACAATAACTTTGTTGTAGCCCAAGTGAATAGCACAATTTGACTCTTACCTAGATTTGACATAACCTATGAGATATTTAGGATAGAATAGTTCAGCTGGGAGAGACTTACAATAATCATCTAGTCCAGCTGCCCCCCAAGTCAGGGCTCACCAAATATTTGATAAATACATGGTAATTACTTACCAGACTGTTGATATGCAAACCCAGTAAGTCACAAGTACAGAGCACAAAACTTCTTTCCTTCAGTCCCAGTTTCCCTTTCCCATATCAGAGCACTTGACTCAAAGAAAAATTACCAAAAAAGAGAAATAAACAAAGAAAACACCCAACAACAACAAAAAACCAAAACCAAAATCAAATCAAACAAAAACTCAACAAAAACAACAAAACAAACAAAAAACCCTCACACACATAAAACCCAAACAAAAAAGCCAAAACCCCATCAAAAAGTCAAGCATTCCAGTAGAGCAAGCAGTCTCTGCTTGTGCCCTGGGACTGCACTTGTCAGATGACACTCCTGAGCACCTGTGCTTTGCCAGCCAGCTGCATCTGTCCCTGGATGGCACAGGGGCAGATGGGCTGAGGAAGCAGACTGACTCAGGATGAACRYCTGGCAGCAACRCTGCAGCAGGGCTGTAGGAATGTAKGAGCAGGAAGCAGCACYTTAAACACTAACCAGAAAATGTCYAGGATGAGCACAGTGSTCACAGTACATCCCTGTCAAATGACACAGGTTGTCATTCAGGTCTCAGCACATGCAGGTTGCTGCCCTGTGAGCAGACACTCGGCCCAAGCCCATGGCTGGACACTCAGGGCTGCTGCAGCATCTCTCATGTGGCACAAAGGTTTGGGATGAGCAGCCCTGTGACAGCCTCACAGCAGCCAGAGACCCACTGCTGGTGAGAAGCTCAGCAACACTTTCTTAGTTTTCTACTAGAAGGCATGTAGAAAGGAAAWTCATTAGAAAAACTCTTTTTTAAATGATTTTTCAGCAACTTCATTCAAACCTAATGMAATAGAGTTATATTAATTGAGTTMTATTAAGATAACATTGCTTAACTTKAAGCACTCTATGGCTCCAATTCAACAGGTCTCATCACTCAAAAAACCTCAGCTGCTACCCACACCAAGGTAAAGATTCTGTTGCTCTGTGTCAAAACTCCAGAAAGASCATTAACCCCATACACCAAACATGCAGAAAAAAAAAAGTTTTTTAAAAAAAGCCTCACAAACCATAGTATCTAATATCTTATGTTCAAGGACAATGCTCATTTTGGGAGGAAAAAAAGTGAAACTGCATTCACAGAAATCCATTTCCTCCACTAGTCTACATTTGCATCTTTACAGACCAAAATATGGCTGTTACATGATTCATTTTTATATTTCATTTACAGAAACAAAATTACACAGAAMATTTGTGTCCAAAATATCATAGACAAGATTAAATAGAAGAGAATCTAATCTTTGAAACGTACAACAACTGAAAACATACAAGTTGTTTTTGAAGAAATCTTACTTTCACCACTCATTTCAATGAAAATAACAAGCAAAGGCAATGTACGTGTCCTGCACAACTGAGTGCCATCTTGGGTAAACACTAAGTTCAAGAGGATTGCCCACGGAAAATCAGAACAAAACTCTATATAAAACCTGAAAAATCCATCTATTTAATAAAGTTAATTATTAGGTTTAATGCTGTTGAAATCATGAGACTCCCAGGAGCTGAATTTTTTMGTTTAATAAAATGAAATAAAAATACTTTTTAAAAAGTGAAACACAAGTACCTACAATATGATTTTCCATGCCCTGACATCCCAAAGCATGTTATCTATCCAAAAGACTGGTGACTGGGAAATGAAACACAGTTAAGTATCATTAAATTCTATTATTAGCTTTTTAGCAAGGCTAATTACAAGACTGCCAACCCAAAATGTCATGGAGATTTCTGTGACGTAATCATCTAGCACCCAGGAAATGAATGGAAACTACCAATCCATCTTGCTGACACRTATTAAGAAAAGGAGATGCTCAATTTAAACATCTGACATAATCTTTATAACTTCCGGAGGCAAACAAAAGAAATAGCATTAAAAGCAAAACAAACAGCACACGCCAACAACAAAGAAACATCAGCAAAAAAAAAAAAAAAGGCAATGGAAATTCCTGTTTTGAATCTCAATAGTATTTAGGGGTTCAAAAGAACAAACAGTTAAATAAAGTGGTCAAGTAATTGATGTTCAAATCAAAAGAACCAAACAAAGCCAAAATGCTACATAACAGGTTTTGCAAAATGAAGAGGTTCAACCCCTTGGGAGAAAAAAAAAATTAAAAAGAGAAAGAGAACCAAGTCACARTACTAAGGCTGATCCTGAACATAAGGTTTTATGCTTGATACCATCTGAGAGCTCATGATGCTACAAACCAGAAATTGGGTCTGGAATTACCATAGCATTACCCTGATGAGGTTTTYCCTATTTCTATTTTGTTACATATTCGGAAAAATAATTACTGTGATGAATAAATAATTGCTATCTTAAAAGGCCTCTTCTTATTGCATTTTTAAAATATTCTAATGCTTACAGTTGATTAAAATCACTCTTTACARGGGTCTTCTGTATGTGTAACTGCATGCACCTGATAAAGCTACATATAATCTATCCCTAAGAGTCAAATGTTCCCCTCTAGGTCTTTCCTCCTCAACATGGTCAGGGATCACTGAATGATGCTAATGACCTCCTTATCTGACAACACAAAGAGTACCTTCAACAGCTTGAAAGGAATCTCACTGCTTTTCCAAAAAGCTTTCTCTTAGCTGTTTTCCAGAAAGATCCCTAAAGAAAATCGGTTAAATAAATCACTTTTTAAGACACACCAGTTTAAAACTGATTGACGGAAGATCATGTTCAGTCAGAGACACAGGTTAGGTTTGCACACACATCAGTAACTGTGACATACGGAGACAACTAAATCAAGTAAAACTGCTCCCTGCTCYTCGCACGTACCAGCCGACTTTTAGAAAAAAAAACTGACAGAGAGGTTTTCTAATTGGTACCGGGCGACACACCAGTAAGTAGTTGCTAAACACCGGCTTTTTCTCAGGTTGCCCATCTATCTGCAAGCGACGCGCGTTTCGAAAAAGCTAATTTTTTACCAAAAGGAGTCGCACGGGGCTGGAAATACAGGCACTGGCAGTTACATAAACCAGTGCTAAAAATAAACTTGAGAGGCGCGGTGGGCACGGTGGGGCAGGGGCCGGCCGCAGTCCCGGGAGCGCGGAGGGTCGGCGCCCGCCGGGCCGGGCCCGCACCGCCCGCCGGCGGCACTGCTCCGCTACGGACCCGCAGCCCGCCCCGGCCCGGTCCGGCCCAACGAGTCACCGGAGAGCGGGCACGGGCGGCCCCTGCTTACCACCAGCACGGGCACGCCTGCGGTCAGCGAGTAGAGGAGCACCGGCGGCACGGCGCTGCGGTCCTCCGGGCCCGGGTAGGGCTTTCGGTACGCGCCCTCGTAGCAGAAGAAGCCTTGCACGTTGACGGTGAAGGTGTCCGTGTACTCGAAGTAATAAGCCAGCATCACGGTCCCTGCCATGATCACCATCTGGAAGTAAAGCATGCTGGTGAGCGGAGAGGGCACTCGCATGTACGTGGGCTCCGGCGGCCGCGGCAGCCCCTCTCCCCGGCGGCGCGCTCCGCCCGCTCCCCGGCGGCATCCACCGCGGGCGGGGGCGGCTCAGCGGCGGCCGGCAGCGCGGTCAGCCCCGCGGGGAGCGCGGCCGGGCCAGGGCAGGACAGCGGGGCAGGGCAGGGCGGCGAGGGCCCGGCCCGCCGCTCCGGCAGCAGCTCCAGCGCGGGCACCGGCTCGTGCGGCGGGCGGAGCGTGGCGGCGGCAGGGGCGGCCCCGCCCCGCCCCGCCCGGGGAGCAGCGGCCGCGCCGGACCCGGCCGTGAGGGAGCTGCTCAGCCCCCGGACGGCTCCCACGGCACAGCCCCGCGGCCGTGGCTAGAGAGGGAGCCCTCCGCGCTTTCCCCCGCCTCCTGCGGGGCGGGGGCCACCGTGGGACCCTCTCTGCACCGGCACACACACACACCTGTACGACGGGCGTACACCGGGCCGGGGAGCTCCCGCAGGCGCACGTCGGCCCGGCCCGGCCCGGCCCCTCACGGAGSCAGCGGGAAGCGGCCCCGACGCTGCCCAACAGCCACAGCCCGGCCGGGCCTGGGCAGGCACACGGACCGCCACTGTYGGCTGGGGTGGGAAAGACCTCAGCCTGGAATCACAGAAGCACTGCATCAGTTAGGYTGGAAAGGACCTCTGAGATCATCGAGYCTAATMTRTGGTCAAAAACCACCGTGTCAACTAGACYATGGCACTAACTGCCACATAACCAGTCTTTCYTTAAACACYTCCATGTATTCTTGTGTGATTCTTTGATCTTACAAGAAAATAATTCCTAATTTTTGCTCTGTGGTTTGCCAGACATTTTTATGGCAGCAGTTTTGGAGACACAGTGTAGTTACATGTTAAAAAAGARTCCATCATAAAGTTTAAAATTAGATTCCTTAGCATACCCCCCAACCCAATGACTTTAGTGTATTTATTTATATTTAAAAACCTGTCCGTACATAACACTTATCCTGAGCATATCTGCTTGATTGGGTCATCAGATATGTGAAATRCRTGTGACTTATACAATCAACTTTTGCTCTGGCTCATTTCTGGCCTCAGTAGAAGTTCCASAGTCCCACAACTACCCACCCTGCCCCCCCAATCCTTCCAAAACTGGGAATTGAAATACATAGTCTTTYGTATATGGATAGCTATGAAAACAATTAACACTTAAAGCTTTTATATAACAGCTATAAAGAAAATGGGTAGCTAGCCTTGAATCTATCCTCACTCAAGTAACATCCTAGAGTAAGAGGGGAGCCTGCACCAGTGCTGAGAGAGCTCATAGGAACACAAAAGAGTTCTATTTAAAAATACATATACAGCAATACACATAAGAATAGACAACTGTGCCCAAGGCTTGTACAGATTCATGCATGTGTGGGCTCTAGTCTGGATTCCCAGAGCCAACACATAAAATAGCTACTTAAAGGCACACACCCCATCCCAAATATGACAAGGGTGGAAAACACTCTTAATGGACTCTTCAGCCATAGAGTCCACTGATCTTACATAGTAAAGGCAGTAAGAAATAACAACTGAGATTAGATCACCACATTTTATAACAAGTAATCAGTCTCCTAGTGTTGTACTTYGGCTTTAACTGTTCATTTTCCTCCCTTTCTTGAGAATTTTTTCAATATTCAGTGATGTTAGTCTCTGTGCATTTATTTTTAATCAGCCCTTGAAGAACATGCTCTTCATGTCTGGATTCCACATCCAGTCTATTTTTATGTGCTTTTAACACACTCTCCAGAAGAATCTAAATCATGTCATTCGCACTGCACTCACCAGCCTTAGCTGGATAGCTCCCTACCTTTGAGAAAAATCTGTAGTGAGACATGAGACATCTTGTGGTGAATTCKGCCTAGCACAAATTTTATTTCCCTCATTTCTTTAGCACAGTCAAAAACACAGTACCATACCCATAAAAATCATAACCCCAGAAACTGCATACAGACACCCTCTTWGGTAGGATGTGTGRCCTGATSCAAAGAYAAAAGTCAACAGCCAGACTGCAATRAGCACAAGACTCAGCTCTTCWGTTCTGTTTGAGTACATGTCCCATAGAAATGCTGGTGGCATATTTGTTTCAAAAATTTGCATTGAGGATAAATCAATCTTTTTCCAGAAATCAGCTGATAAAATAGTCCTGCATTTTTCCATCACAATCCAACTTCTGTTTATAGATGTACCAATGTACCACARTTAGCCAATCAAATAAAAGCAGAGACAGTTTTTTACTGTAATGAACATGATGCTTATTGCCTGCACAGTTGAATGTGCAAACATATATTAAATCWAACATATAGAAGCATAAGAACACAATGCCCAGTGACTAATGCAACCAGCTAAGTATATTCTGCAACTGCAGTGATATGCATGACAGAATAATGGCAGAGAAAAGCCCAGAACCCACAATTTTTGTTTCAGAAGGCTATTCATACATTAAATTGTCAGCTGAAACTCAGATAACTGACAGAATTGTTTTGAAATTAACTTCCTTGGGAACAGTGCCACTGATCTCAGAGCAAGAGCTCCCCTGATGTTCCTCATAGGTTTATCTTGTTCTTTTCATTTGYTACCTAATTTTAAGTGAATTTCCAGCTCAGGAGACACAATGAATGAATGTCAGCAGCGCAGACAAAGAGAAACCTTAGACACACTATTTTGCAATATTTTGAAATTGTGACCTTTMTTACAAAGATGTATTTCCAATTCCAAACTAAATTCACTAATCTTTCATGTGCTTACATCACCACTGCTTATTGTATTTTCTGGTTATAAAACATTGCTCTGGCAAATGGCAGTAAAGAAACAGAGCCAACCCAACCAAGCCTTCTCAACAGGAAGGAAAATAAGAATTTRTATCAAATCATCCCACTATGTTTCTCTTTCCTGTTTATCTGTCTCATGCTTTATCAATGTCAGCTGCTCGAAGCCCCATGCCTGTGTTACATCTCCCCACTGCTACTCTAATGAATTAACCCACCCTTTCTGAGAGGAATACTGCATCTGTGTTGATGGCACAGCAGTAGGGATGAGACAGAATGCACTATAATCTCTGCAGATATTTTTTTGAGATAACTAGAAGGACATTTTAATTGGTAAATTGTTTAATGATATGCTGTGACGTAAGTCCTAAAACCCAGGATATTTACTGCTATAATTTGTTTGTAGGACCACGATAATCCAAGACAAAAATAATTCCCAAGCAGCTGGAGCAGCATCAGCCCAGAATCAGAAATGGGGCCTCACCCTGAACACTTGTASTATGATTCCCACAAGTTAGGCACCAAATTTAAGTTTTCTCCTGTGATCTTGGTATGTAGTTCCCAGAGACAACTCCATTAGGTGACTAAGCTCTACTACATTATGGCAGGATGAATCACCTTCTGAAAATGTCATTCATTACATCCTAAGAAAGATCAGCCTCTTTTGATACCACTTGTAAGAGTAATGACACAAGTTTTGATGACTAGCTTAGACTGGCACTCTTCTTTTAAAGGGCTGTAGTGAGATGTCATCAATTCTACTCTTTCACTTACACATAAATAAACTAGCTCCAAAAATGGAATTATACTTTCCAAGACTCAAACRGGGAGAAAAATGGTSAAATTAGCAACAGCATAARTATTACTATTGTATTTATATTGCAGTATTATGTAGAGCTGGACCATATTTTTCATAGAAGATAACATTTTGCCCCAGTAAGCTTGGGTACCTTATATGATACAGTGCAAGTAATAGGAGAGAGTGAGCAGATGGAGATGAAACAAATGAGGAGGAGGACAAAGCAGCCATGAAATGATTGAGTTTGATATAATGAGCAGCAGTMATAGCACATTAGTTGCCTAGTCAGTATTTACATCAAAAATATAATTAATCTTTTAAAAACTGCTTTCTGTRTCCAGATTAAGAAGTATTATTGCATGGAAGTTCTTCATAGGTTATATGAAGATATAAACTTGGGATACCAGAGGGACACCAGGYACCTAAGGCTGTACATTCTCAGAATTAAAGCCTGTAYTAGCATATCTACTTCTATTTATTATAAAAAATATAGACACAGTTTTGTAAGYGTGAAATGAAATAAATCACTGATACTTCAAAGCTCAAATAATAATGATTTACTCTTTCCTAAGGTCAACTTAGGAAAAAGCCTACCACTCAGAAAATTACTACCACAGCTACAAATTTATTTTCATTGACAGACAAATATTTGGTAACTGCAATTCTATACAAACTGACTGTAAACTTGGCAATCTTTGGCATAATTAASTCAACAAAAATCATACCACTAGCCTCCAAACATGTAAATAAGCCACCTCATCTCAGTCACCCAGAATTCTTATAATGAAGCATATTCTTTTTTTAATGAAAGAAAGCCACTTCCCAAGGTAATTAATGATACCTTGAAAGATTGACATAGCAGATTACTGCACAGTWTTTGACATAGCACTAGTCTATTCATGGTGCAGTATTCAAGTGGGGGGAAAAATAAAAATCACACAGATCTACCCCTGTGCAGAACACTGCAYGTATTTGTACAGCTGATTTTGTACATAATCTAAAATTAGTTCAGACATTTGAACAACGCCTGAAGGTTTTACAGGCCAATTCAAAAACTCTCTTTACATATGACTGAATTAATTTTACTAATTTGAATTATGACAGTTTTCTGCAATGTAGTTTGGCTTCTCCTTTGTATGTTTTTATTATAAATAGTCGGACTAACTAAGATAATTTATTGACTAAAGATTCTGTACTGCCATTAAGGGGATACACAAAGTAAATGCTTGCCCACTCTTCAAGGTTCTATGTTGTCAGTTTAAACTCTCATCAAGCTGAAAATCCAGAAGTGTGAAGGAAGGAAATGGTGAGCTCATCAAGACTTTTCAGGGGTTCCTTATGCTCTCACCCCCAGTTTAGYTGCCTATAGAAAGTAGAAGTCCCCAGTGTTTTTACAGATACTATAGAGACATTGCCCAAGGATCTGTGAACAACAGCTGAAGTTACCACAGAGATGGAGATAAACTTYTGTTTGAACTGAAGGAGACCTTGCTCATTTGCAGGAAAACTTGTGTGCAAAATCACTTGTTGTCTACTCACAGGCTGGCTGTTTTAGTGGCCAGGGCTGCTGGTCTCTACCTGGATGAATCCACCCTCTCATTTTAAARTTCCACACTTCAACAAATYTATGAGTAATTGTTAGCTCTGCATACTTGCKATCATTATCTTTTGCTAGTTCTATGATTGGAGAATAAAATATTGACATGGGATATGTCATATATGACATAAAATATAAGACATGGGACTCTGCATGAAACTATGATGTCTTCATGTCTGATGATTCCTCAGTTCAGGGGCAGTGACAGAGTACAACTCGCAGAGTTTCCTTTTTCTTTACCCCAGCTTGGTCCCTAGCAGTTGTATCCTGGACAAGGAAGGTACACAAGGTTCCACTTTCAAGCACAAATCTGGACATAAGATTAAATTAACCCACTTACTGACTTTCTTTCAGAAGGTAAAGAGAAACAGACTAATACAATAAATTATGCACCAAAATCACAGAATGCTTCCWGCTCTGGCTGTAGTTTAATGTATGCGGCTCATGCTGGCAGGAGACCCACACTTCATCTGTAACAGTTTCTGCTGGGTAAACTCACAGGCAGTTGTGCTGTAGAACTACTTATGTTCTTACAAATTATACCAGACATTTCTCATTAGCATTACACCTGAAATTCCATTCCTGAGTTGGACATTACCCATTACTTCATAAAATTACAATGAAACACATAGAAAGAGCAAGTTCAGGATAAATTTAGGCAGCAGTTCAATAGAGAAAAGGGAAAAAAACCCCAAGCCCACAGAATTTACCAAACAGAATGGCAAACAGTATCCATTGCTACCATGTAATTTTTGGAGAAAACTAGAAATAGAGCTGATTATTTTCTTGGATTATTTTGAAAAATTTGAATATTAAAAATACTGAACGTGCAGTTCATAATACTCATCAGACCTGCTCTTTGGTACCCTCATGGATCCCTCCCCATTCATAATCCAAGGAGATACAAGAAATTTGTATCACACATTTCATTTGACACCAGGCCATTCACAAGGCATTCATGTTACATGCACATTTTCACACATGTGCCTCTGAAAAATGCCCTTTCTTTTGTAGCTTGTTCATGAGGACGCTTCAAAGATAGCAAACTCAAGAAAGTGGAAAACCCAAGTGACAAAAATCCAGATTACTGGATTCCTACAAAATATTAGCAGGAAGCATTAATTTCCATCCATCATTATTCAGATAATTTCCTCCTATCAAGGAACTTCTGCCCTTGGAGATATATTCAAAACTTCATTTACAAGRCTCTGAGGAATCTTACTGAAAAGCGAGATCAACCCTGCTCTGAACCTAAAATTTTCTCTGGTTCTGTGAATTACATTTTATGTACTCCAACACAGAGATTTGTCTTTAACCTTAATGGCTACAATCGGTTCACTGACATTACTGTAATTCATTTGATTATTGTAATTCATATCTAAAAACAGAATCATATTTCCTCCAAATTGGTTAATTGATACAAATTTAAACTCTCCATCCACTTACCTATAGTGGATACCTAAGAGATATCTTTCTTTACCTTCTATAAAGAAAGATACCTCTAAATTTTCCACTTTCTGAAGAGACAGTACTGTGTGTGTATATATCTATATATTTATATGTATGTATGTGCTCCAATAAGGTGCTACAAAAAACCTCTTACAGGATTKGTTCTTAAAAAAATAATCTAAGAGTTTATGCCATTGACTTGATCATAATTTCTCATCATAATTACCTGCCAGGCAAAAACTATGCTGTCAAGCTGTCAAGCATAAGCAAAAGACTCAGRAAGGCAGCAAGGAAGTAACTAAAGCATCAAAAAGTCACTTCATAGAAGGCAACAACTTGCAGCTTTCAGAGGTGAAGCCTGAACTGAAAGTCACAGTTGGAAAACCAAAGAGCCTTTAAAAGCAAACAAACAAACAAAAAAAAACCCCACCAGATTTTGAAGATTCTTTCTGGTAACTTGGCACTGTGAATTATTAACCAAAGCTTTCAAGCTCTGCTAAATTAACTTACATACGATTGTTCTCCTTATTTTAAAACATTCTGCTTAACAAATTGTTAGGCTAAAGGATAAGAAAATTATTAGATTAGAATATGTCTATCACTGACATAATAGGGAACACTGTCAAATTATTATGTAACAAAATATATGCTTGTTTGGTTAATACAACTATTTTCTTTGATGGCTGCTGCTGAAAATCCTTACTCATTCAGTGCCTTACTCATCCAGCTGGCCAGCTTAACTAGACATAACTGACTACTGAAAGAAAGAGGTGGCAAGTGATCATGTGGGAAAACTGATTAGAAAAGGAAAGGTGGGGAGCAAGGGATTTGKGCAAGGGTACATTTGCAAAGTTGGCAAGAACATCAGAAGCTGAAATTACAGRTTTCTTGTGGGAAAATGCAGTAAGTGGGGGAGCAAAAGGATTAAAAGGGAGCAGCTGCAGGCAGCTGATGACCAATGTGGCAGCAGGACAGTGTGAGTTTGAGTCTGCACTGGCCTGGCAAGTGGGAGAGGGGTAAGAACGCTCAATCACGGGGACAGAACCAAGGAATACGAAATGTCTTCAGGATTCATTTTGGGAAAAGATTAATTTATATCTACCAGAATTAAAATCCATATATAATTTSTGTTATGACTCCCTAGTGACTACTTTTATGCCCTTAAATCATCGTGCAGTTTTTACACTCTTCATATTGCCAGAAATTATCATTTTTAGAGGCATATAAGGGTCATTTCCTTGGAAGTGACTGCTATGTGGTAAAGTTGTAAATGTGGTATAACTAGCTCTGAAATAGAAAGGCATTAAAATATTATTRGTGTTTGGTCTTTCTCCCTCCTCCTATAGGAATTCTGCTGATTTAGGGAAATTAAAATCAGTAGGAGGCCTGAGAACAGAACATGAGGGCTGCAGAATCCTATTTTCCCTAAGCTGGCACAAAAATTAACCTTTGGGTAATTGAGTGGACAGTTGCTAAGAACATACAACTACCTTCGGAGATCTAATTTTTTTGACATTAAAGTTTTCTTCATATAGYAATGCCCATATCTAACATGCTGAATACTGCTTCTACAGTGACTAGACAGCATCCAAATTAGATTTAAGCAAAATATTTAGTTTATTAGGCAACCTAATGTCCAATATTTAATTCCATTAGGAGGAATTAAACTTTCAGGTAGCAAAAACAAAAAAGAAAAGAAATGTAAACCCATAGAAACCCATTTTTCCCAGCTGACCTTGGCATTAATTACATGGCCAAAGTCAGCAGTAAGTTTAGGGAAAGCCAGGTATGATGTATTATGTACAACTTTAAGCAATGCATATCATCCACACAGGTTTTAATCATACACTCTCCAATTTATATCTCAATTTACAGTAACATTGCAACTAGCAGCTCCACAAGCAAAAATAATGTAAACAGGGATGCAGAGCAGATTTTGGCATATAATCTTCCCAAAAGATAAAAAATATCTTGGATGGAKAAATTTTCATTGCTGTGGATACACAACAATTTAATTCTGCACCAGTAACTGAATCTCACTAGTTTTATGCAATTAATAGATATTTCTACACAATCTTYTCATTTCAGTTTTCAAGAAAAATACCATCAGTGTGGGTATTTTGAAGAACTGTAGAGTAATAAAGCTTGTAAACTAATTAGGGTAGTTATGCTACATAAGTTCWTAGAAAAGACTCCCATTGTCCAAAAATATCCCTGAGCATATTAAAAATATCCCCCAGTGAAAGTGCAACTCCATGTTCATGTCCTACAGGTACACAGCTCACTATGCCCTCCCTTCTAGGAGAGCCAGCAGGAAAGGTAAACCACAGTGCATTCACTGGGTAYCAGAAACTTTCTTCTCCCTGCATTCCTTACAGTCAGGGCTGGAAAAGTCATTGCATYACAGACAAGAGCAAAAAGCCTGGGAACCTCTTCAGACTTTGAGACAATTTCAGAAAAAACTCATTCATGAATTAGTTTCCATCAGAGTATAGCTGACTTGGATCCCACTTCCTTGACACTTTTTCTTCTTGCCTTTTGTGCTTTKATCTATTTCTTATAAGTGAAAGAGGCACTATGAAAAGCAGGGGAAAGGGTACCTGCTTCTTGTTCTAGGTTACCACAGTCAGTCCCAGCAGGGGAGGATGAGAGAGGGGGAGRTGGCTCCTCCTGCATTGCCTAAGGTGGCCAACACAGCTCTTGCACAGAGGATATTCCAGTGCATCTGGCTCTCTATTATACAAGTCTCAAACAGCCTGCTAAAGTGCAAATGCTTACTAGGGTGTTCCTGTTATTCACGAGAACTAAGCTCAGAAATTGATTCAGARCACAAATAAAGATCATTTCTTGAATTACTATGCTTCATCCATTTCAAAGCAGCAGAAGCTTTCCAATGCCTGCCTTGTCAGTAGAAGACATTGAAAACTTTCATTAGCACAGTTGGTGCTTTTCATCAGCATCAGCTTGTTCTCTCAGTTGCATTGCTCTCAGTGAATGATTAATGTTCAAATCCTCTTCCCTTTGAATGTTTATCATCCTGTTAGATATGGCTGGAAGTTTAATTTTTCAGGGCATTGTCAAATAAAATGTGTTGCAGTTCTTGAAAGTTAAATACTACACAGATAACCAGAGCCTCCCCTGTTTCTAACAGCAGGCTATTCCTTTCTAGCAGTGACAGAACGGAGCTGTATTGTGGCAGATATATTTCCATTGTAAAGCATTTCTAAAATGAATAATAGAAATTAGCAACTGAAAATAATTGTGAASGAATTACTCCCATGAAAGGTAATTTCAATCCAGAAATCTCTTAAAGAAACAACCTGTAGTAAATGTAGGCTAATCAATACATGGCAATAAATTTCACAAAKATCAGAATCTGGCTGGTAAACTTTGCTGTGTTCACAAAGGAMAAGATGAATCTACTGGAATGGGAAACTCTCACAGTTTCCCCCATGCTCTTTGTGTGACAATTGACAGACAATTAATTGATACACCAAATTCAGCAAGATTTTAGAAGGACTAGTGATTTTTTGTTTGTTTTTTCTTGGAATGGGGTTAGAGGACAGTCAGTCACAAGARCTGCCTTGTAAGATGATCTCTATAACTCCCTGGACAAATTTAATGACAAAGACTGGCATAGCAATTCACTTCCTAGTTCAGAACTCACATATTTCCCTAAGCAACCTCTTTGTGCTAGGTGCCCTAAGAAATATGTAGGGTAGTCAGAAGTATATTTTCCCTAAGTCAAAGTAAGTCAAAGGGCTACTTTTAGTTGAAGGAGCAACTCTAAAACAAAGACACTTAAAGTCACTGAAAGCTATGGAGTAGGGTTTTCAGTTATAGTTTATTTATTTCCTTATTTCCTGTTAAATCTCCATGTAACTTCAATTCCATCCAAGACTGTATCTATYTAATCCTATTCTGGTATTTTGTGCTTATCAATGGTATTTAAAACACTACATTGTTTTAAAATGCCTTTCTTTTTGACAACATATTTATTAAAAAAGCTGAATATATTTTTAAATTATTATTAACATTTTATTACTATTACAGTAGAGGTGCTATTATAATAATAATTATACTTTCTGTGATTCCTTTCAGGACCTACATTTTGCATTCAAATTGTTATGCAAAGCTTTAAGGATAAAATAATGGGATAAGATCAACAATATGTAATGGTATTATTAGATTTAAATCTGCATAACATTTAAARTTGTGCTGCCCTTTTCATGTGCTGTTTCATGTCACATTGAAGAAAAAGAAAAATCTTATTCCACGCCTAAAGGGAATTACAAACCTAGGAATGTAAATAAACACACAAGTAAGTGAACACACAAAAAATACTTAGTAGCAGCAGAAACCACACTTTATTCATCTAAGAGCAGACTCCAGTACACATACCTAGTGTTTCACTYCAGTGCAATATCTTTAAGGTCCATTAAAAAAAATTCTACATTGAAAGAAGAAATATTTTCAGACTTTTAAAATATAGATGATTTGAAAACTTGATATTTTGAAGGCTGGCTATTTTGATGGTTGTGTGAAATACTCACTGTTGGCTTTCCARTATCACCACAAATTCACACAACTAGTTTCAGAATCCTATGCTAGAGGGCCTACTGGTTGTTCAACTAGTAGTTGAAAAGCTACTTAGATATTGGAAACAGAGAAAAAAAAAACAAAGAAGGAGGAGATGAAAATGGTGGGATGAGAAAAATTGCACAAGAGAGATTATAAATTATGTCCTTCTTAGGCAGAAAATACATCCTTAGAATCCAAAGGGTAAAGGAAAAACTAAGATTGACCTCCTGCTGTTGAATCAGCTCTAAATTGTCTGAGTCATCTTGATTCTCAGCTATACAAAAGCTCCCAATTCAGTCGGGAGTAAATTGCATAAAGAACTCTGCAGAGTATAAATCCAAGGCAGACAGAAATGTCAGTCAGCATCTCCTGAGAAGCATGAAAACAAGATACTGCTGTATTGCTACAAAACATATCCCTCCCAAAACACCCTAAAAAGGACAGCACCTATCAGTGTAGTTAAKCACAGTTCATAGCTCTCTGCTAAGAACTCAGAAGTTCCATGCACATTAACAGAAAATTTTCACAAAATTTAGATATGTGGTTGATGACACATCTGAAGGACACAGAAGTCAGTATTCTCACAGGTCTATATATATTAAAGCATCTGCCCACTGCCAGAGTCAGTAATAGTCTAATTCCCTTATWCAGAAAAAGTAAGTTCAGAAATTTCTGAAAGTTAATAACAGGAGAAAACATTATACCTACTCTAGAGATTCCAGCTAGTATACTKATTGGCACAAGTGTAAAAAAAAAGCCAAATCTAGGGGAAAAAAAACATAATACAGTTGAAATTAATGAATTATAAAAATGCATTTAATTATTYTAGTGTGAGAATTCCTAAGCCTGAAATTGCAGAAGTGTTAAAGATCAGCAAAATTTTGCACCTGGTGATACTAAGAAGTTCCAAGTTGAGACCATTAGACCATTAGGTTTTGGGCAGTTAAGGCTGAGTTAGGCAGGCAGTCAGACAGGTAACTGCCTTGTCCCAGGTATTGCCCTAAAAGACAGAGCTAAGCTTGCCTCACAGCTGCTACCTGCRCATCTGTTTTCAGCATATATGCTAGAAAAACCACTTCACTTAACATATGAGTTAAAACATYTCAGAGAAAAGAGAAATAAATCAGGTTTTGCAAAATAAGGTAAGAAAAACCAAGGTTAAAGTAAAATTGAAAAATACCTGGCCTTTGGAATCTAAATATATGATCTGTCATAACAGCTGCATGATTTAATAGTGCTGGAGAAACTAACTTCTGATATTCCATGGCTTTTAGGAGATAAATCTCAAAATCTAATGTTTACATTAACTTCTTTAATGTAAAAGGTACTAGCAAGAAAACAATAAACAAATGAAACAACATCCACAAGAATTCAATGACACAGAACACAAGTACAGAAGAGAGCTCATAAACGGAGCCTTGAACCAGCAGAAGCTCTTACAGCAATAGAATGTAACAGATGTTGGTACAGCTCAGGTTCTGTACAGCCCAAATGTGCAGATTCAGGTTTGAGCTTGCAAAGCCTTACAGAACTTACATTCTTTCCTCCAGTTTGGATAAGCAGATATAAACTTCCAGTTCTATCTGCTAGGATCAACAGATTAAATGAGGCTCATTTCTTTGAATTAGACTGATGAAAGACTCTGAAACAGAAGACAGGATACCCAGGTGCACCTTTTCTATCATTCATGAATGGAATAGGACAGAAATTTTTGGAAAGGTTGTGAGTAGTAATTTACAAGGCTYTTTAGTGGAGAAAAGCTGACATTCTTGAAAGGTATAAATCTAAGTATCACAAGAAGAATCAAGCAAACAGTGACCCTGGTTTTCTTATCCCTGAAAGTTTCTGTACATCTGCTTAGATAATTTCTCTCACAAGGTTAGAAATTAATTAGGAAAAAATTTCACTAAATATTGTTAAAAAGGGAAAGAGCACAGAAAGTAGATTTATCTGTTAAATTATCATTGCTTAGCAGATGAGCTATGCCTGTGAGCAAGCTCTAGGAAGTGCAGAAAACCTAGTTCTGCCTTGTTGCAAGAGGGAAWCTACTCTTAGTATTCCTCTAACGTAAATCACTCCAATCTCCACCTTTTCCTCCTTACTTGCAGGCTACTCATAAAAAAGTAATATTTCTCTGAGAAGAGCGACTCACCTGTATGTAACTATTCCCTGCTGTAACTTTCAACAAGGCTGAAGTACTCACTGACCATCACACAGCTKTCCCTGTGCTGGCCCTGCTCAGCTCCAGCYACGAGTGCCAGGCCAAGCCCTGGCTGAGGGCTCATTCCCTCTTTACCCACTGCTGGAGAGCTCAGGAGAAAGGGCTGCCAGGACATCAGTGGCACAGAGAGCAACACATCTCAGACACACTGCCCCAAGAAGCAAGCTAGGACTTGTGTACAGCCCAGTGCCATATCCTGCACCCCATTTACACCTTCTCGAATACTCTGATAGGCAGACCTTCAGAAAAGCAGATTTATACTGTGTTCCATGCAAAGCAGATACTTGTAACAAAGGCTGGCAAAGCCACACACTTAGCAGCCACTTAGTTACTACTGTGTCTCTGCAAATAAACAGGTTCTCTGACAGACAGCCCAGTCCTGTAAACTGCAGAAATATTGAGTCACTCCAAGCAATCCTCACCAAATGAGCCACCACTGCTGCCTCTGGCACCTCRTGCTGCTATTCCCTCTTAATAGTAGGCAGGGCACATAATGAGGCTTTTAAAGGAAGGCTGAGAAAGCTCACAGATCTTTTAATCACCCAAATACCTAAACCCAGATGTGCAAATTCTGCATRCTTGTCTTACCCAGTTGGTTTAAAAATMGAATTACAGGTGATACAATATTTGGATCACCCTTTGATCCTGGAGAACAATGATAATAACAATGGATTGTAGGATACAATGTGCTACAACATATTTGTCATTTTCCACCTGTGTAACTTATCTAATGTGGGGATGGAATTCTTATTCTGATTTTCCAAATTATGCCAGAAATGGAACAGGGCTAACTGATTGCCCCCAACATTCAGGAAATCAYGTTTCCTAATGCTCATCTACTGGTCTAGGTGCTTTGTACCATCTCCCTAATTAATTTCATGACAAATGTATATATGTATAGCATCATGACATCATCATAGTCTTGGATCCCCTAATGCCATTAGATATGAAGTTATAGAGGACATGAATCTTGCTGCTGCCTCAGTGTGACATAGCACAAGCAAGAAAAGCCAGTGGATCTGCAGTGATCTGTGTCACAATGGATCACAAGCATCACTTGAAAACAGTGAACACAAATTGCCAAGTTACAAARCTTGCTGAAATTATGTGGCAGAAATAATGCCAGACAATGAAGCAATTTTCTATTGCTTCACACAGAAATAACTTCCAGAATGTGCTGATAAAAAAACCTTAAACACCTTAATTYAAAATGCAAAGAAGATTCCATGACTCCAATGAGGATGAAAATGTCTTCAGGAAGGGTCACTTAAGTCATAATGTTCATACCATAAAAAAAACTTCTGCTTGACAAGCTGCTATATTCTCCCTCAATTTTTGACCTCCCCCACTCTCCATTTATCAGCTAACTCTAAGTGTATCACGGAAGGATCTATGCATCCCACAGGGACCAATGCACTGCTTTCTCAGTACCAGTATGAGGTAAGGAGATAGGTACCAAGATGTGGAGTCTGGGAATTAGATTCATGAGGAAATCTTAAAACTCCTCAAGTTTTACTACTCCTCAAGTTTTACTTCTGAAGTCTAATACTAWGCACCACTAAAATCCCTAGAAGAATTGATGACCTGAAATGCAGGGATAACRGTGCCTAATTGCCTCTGCAGTGAGGCCCAAGGGGGTGCTCAGTACAGTGCATGGGTCTGCAGCTGAGCAGAAAATGGAATGCAAATGTTCCACTCTCTCTCAGCCTAAGAAATGTCTATCTGAAGAGGTTCCACTTTGATCTGCAGTCCACAGAATCCAATGCTACCACTGYGCACATGCCAGTCAGGGAAGACTGTGTTGAAAATACTGCTCAATAATTTCCCTTGGGTTCCCTCATACCAAGTCAGCTAGCAAACTGAGAAGAWGCATCAGGATTTTTCATTATAATTAGCATGCACTGAAAGATAAGAAWAATGTTGCTTGAAATTTTTGTGTGATCCAAATGTTTTGGATGTAGAAATGGCTTTTAAAAGGTGGGGGGGGGGGAACAAAATCTATGCCAATATAAATAAGCACAACTATTCTAAACTGAGTTACCAGCATAAAACATGCCTATGGAGAGTTACATTCTCCTTCAGAACAATATTTTATTGGATTCCACAAGATATGCATCTCTCAAATGTGAAGTGGTTTAAGAATCAAAAGGACTGTAGAATTATAGAGCATTATTAAGATTTAATCACCAAAATTATGGGTCCTGCTCAGAGGTACTTCAGAACATCATAACCACTTAAAATTTAATTGGAGGCATGGGGACTCCATTTCCTCTCATGAAAGAATATTATAGGGACAGGAATTTTGTTCCCAGCTGCCACAAGTGATTGCTAGCAGAGAGCAGCCCATAAATATAAACATACTGATAGTTGCTGACAATATTTTATGAAAAAATACACCCAAGAAGTTAGCAAYGTATCTACCATGTTTTCCTACCTCAGCTAATATGGAGCATGGCAACATCACGTGGCTTCTCGGGGACTGACGCCTGCTGCTCGAAATCATGTTCATCTGTGAAGGAAACACAGGATATTGTGTCCATCTGTCAGAGGCTGGCCTTGTTTAGAATGATGTGCTGACAGCTAACTAGAAAAGGCCTGCTTAAAACACAGGTTTKTACCAAAATGGTGAGCATTACATCAGGGAAGAGGACTGTTCGTGTGCACTTCTTTACTCCAGTATGAAAGATCTTCAAGTGAGTTTAGATTTCRCTATTTTRTTACATAGATTACAGCCATTTTTGKTCCAAATAATAGTATCTATACAAAGATCTGTACTTAAAATTGTACTATTTATATGCCTGCATAYGTCAACAAAACAAATTCTTTATCTCTTTTTGGCAGAGCTTTTCTAATTCTATTGACTTCAAAGAAACTTAAGCATGTTCTTAAATTATGAACAAGAAGACTTTGTAGAAGAGGCATTAATTGAAGTGTTAAAGGCTTTCAAAATTTAAATTTCAATCTATCAAGCTTCTACAGAAGCATGGGAACACAGTACTAAAGGAAGTGCCAAGCTGTAAAGTTGTGTCTTGTAATCTCAGTACAGTGSATCTTTAATTCTTAATGATCSACAYAAACCTTATTCTCAACAMTGCACCCACAAAAACTTKCCTATTCTCTTTCGAGAAAATTAGRATCTGTTGGTAAAATTAMAACMAAAAGGAGCAATAACTGCCTGAAAGAAAAACCTGCAATAGTAATCTGCTATAGGAAAAAGCTGAGCAAAAAAACCCTAAGAACTATGGATGTAATGATACTAGGAAACAGTCCATGACTGATATAGTAAATTGACTAAAATCTCTAGAGAAGTTAGAATCTTCAAGAATTAGAAAACTTCTAAATGCTGGGTAGTCCCTCTAGATTGCTCTCTTTTTCCTTAAAAACACCCTGTATAACCAACATAACCACTATTTCTCTGATTATTTAATTTTTAAAACTCTACTTTAAAAGCTTCCCTCTAGGCTCTTCCTAAAAGGATACTGAAATAGTCCATTAGCTTTCTTCTGTTTTTCCCAGCTGTTTCCCTCACTGTTTTTCATTTATGTCTCACCATTCACCCATTTTTTATGCTCTCTCCTTCTGGTGTCCCTGTGTTCTCCCTCCAGATTCTCTTTAATCTTTCCACATASCCTCTTTCCCTCCTTCCACTTCTCACACGTAGCAGATTTTTCAGCATCTTGCATCTCCTTCTCTCTCTCTCTTCCATGGCCTCCCAAATTCATCTTTGATTCTTTCTCCCTCTGATGCTTTAGTAAACTGCATCTGACTCTTTCTCCCTCTCATGCCCTCGCCTGTGCATGTGCATATTTCACACAGGGCTTGGGGCTCTGCTATCCAGGAGTCAGCATGCTAAAGAGAAGAGAAAGCAGATGCTTCCAAGCAATATCAAAAACCAAACTGCTCTGTGTGTACAGCCTGGCTGCCAGCAATGCACTGACCATTTCTGATGCTCTGCTCCCCTCGTGAAGGTGCCAGGAGGAGTCTGACTTTGTGCCTCCCTCCCCTCATGAGGGGAGTCAGTAGCGATGTGAAGCAGAGCGATTGCTCAATTCTGTGAGACTTAGGCATGCACCACACAGGTCTCACTGGGAGCTGGGAGAATTTTAGCTGTGACCCTGTCACTCTGGGCATTTTTAGCCCTGTCTTTGGTGCTATAAAGCACAGCAGCAATTGTCTGCATTCAGCTTGTGTTTATCCACAGCAATGAAAACAAGTGCTTCATAAGCAAGCAAATTGGGCATATATTCTTGAAATTTCTCTCATATTGTTAGAGGCTGATCTTATTTATCAAGGAAATAGAAAATGGTGCTCTACTGTTATCAATCCACTTTTATGAATCCAGGGCCTAAATCTGCTGTTCATATTCCTTTCAAATCCTCTCTCAGGCTAAAGTCCCAGAGACTCCTTGACACTCCATTACCCAGTTACATAACAAAACCATTAATATTGCATGTGGAGATGTGAATGCACAGCTACTGCACATTGGGACTACAGGCTCAGTTCATTAAAGAGACACCAACATAGCAGTTATTTATTATTTATTGAGTGCTAAAATTCATTGAAGGAAGGGGATCAAGCTCTGAGAGTTAGGGACCAATATGTGTTTGCTCTTCAGCCATTAGCTCAAGAATAAAAAGGGACTAAGATTCATCTTCTCCAGAACTGCACCAAAGGAGAACCCTGCTCYTGTTGTATAAGTACTGCAGATGTGAGTTGGCCAGTGTCAAAAGCTCTCAGTGCACCCAGCTGGGGATGAACTCTGGAGCCTGAGATGTATCCTAGATTTTTTTTTTTTCCCATAGCATGGAAGTAGGCACTAGTCAGAGTCTGGAACACTATTTATACAGGATAAATGCACACAATATGTGAAATTGCCTTTCCAGAGGTTGCTGCTATGAGTTTGGAGAAAGATGAGTGAGCCTGAATGAGACATCAAGAAGCCATCTGTGAGAGCATGGCTGAAATGTTACAAGCATCCCTATAAATAACTCTTGATAAGGAACTAGTTCTGTTTCAGTGAWATGAAGTCTTTTTCTGTAAGTGGTTACTAGGCAGCCTGTGAAGCAGTTTCTGTGGCAGTAGCCTGCTGTATGCATCAGGCAGCCTGTCTCCCTCGAGCTGCTGTTCTGGGGGCATGCCTAACAACAACCTACAGGATCCCTCTCCAGACAAGCCTACCCCTGCCTCATATCATCACCAATCTGCCTGGCTGCCAGACTAGAGCATCATACTCACAGCTGKGCTGGTTTGGGAAAAGACAGCAAGCACACACCTCCAGGAGGAGCTCTGGACAAGAGCATTTGGCTGAGCAGCAGCAGCTCTGAACGACGGCAGTGTGGGAGCCAAGGGTGAACTTCACACTTGGCAGCTGGAGGCTGAACATCCTCACTTAGTACAGCTGATGCAAACCTGCTCTCAGTGTTTCTGATCCCATTTGGATCAAAACTCACTSAATTTATACCTCTCCTCCACATGAGACAATTGCACTCATGTTTCCAGGGCAGAGTTTTCATAGATTTATAGAATTAATAAGTTTGGAAGGGATCAAGTCCAAGCATCAACCTGGTTATATTCATAACCCCTAAACCACCAACTCTTAGCTCCTGTAAAGGGGCTGGGAATTGGGCAGCAACACCAGGGACACAACACCAGAATGTTTTTACAAAAAAGGCAGTCRCTGCTCTGCATAGGGTCCACAAACCAATTCTTTGGGCAATTTCTAGGCATATCTACTGACTCAGGTACTTCAGATGCACAAGGAGACATCCTCTAAGGATRTAACATCAGCAATGAGCTCTGGGAAACTTTGAACTTTCAGTACAAAAAGATGCCTAGATTTTAATCACTTCCAATTTACTCAGAAACAGAAGAGGAAGTACTTSTGCTCACAGTGTGAATATGACTTCAAGGGATTTATTTAATACTGCATTTAACAGTCAAAAATTAACTCAAATACCCTTAGTTCTGAAATGGAGTTCCCTAATCTCACTATTTTGCTACTTCTATTATCCACAGTTGCCATTTGTATTTCTGTCTTCTGGTATGAAAGACAGTGTGTCGTACAAGTTCCAAGCAGATCTAAAGCACTACTGCATCATTACTAGCTGTCTGTTTCACCACAGGTTTCCCTGTAACTTARGACTTATCTAGAAATACAAATAGCATATTCTATTTCATTTGTCTCTTTCCATTTATGGGTTAAGTTCACCTATACCAATGAAAAAGGGCTTACCAATAAAGAGATGTAAGATATGCTCTAAACTTAAAAATAAAAATGTACTAAAATTCAGATAAGGCTCACTAGAACTACCAGTAGCTCTTATACTCCCCAGTGTGGTAAGAATGTAGTGGCTTGTGAGAAGGTAAACAGAATGTGTCTGGGGAACACTGAATTAGTCAAAGAAAAAGGAAATAAGGTCACTGTGCTCTGAAGAAAATCTTCATGGTAAGAAACCATTTTTATGTGCTAAATCTAYGTTGTCTTCATAGATATAATGGAGAATAGAGAAGATTACGAGATTTTAATGAAGAGAAAGAAAAATAAAAATAAAGAATGCTGATACTTTCCTCTGAGTTACTGACATTTCTATCTCCTATTTGTATCATATTTATCTATGATCAATATCTATTTGCCAAGAGGATGAAGGCGCTACATAAATATAATGCAGGAGAGCTTAGAGTATGTGGGCTAAGGAGTATTTGTATAMCCTTTGTTCAATTTTCTCAGGTGAATCAGCTGAGCAGTTCCTTGAAGATCCACATTTCCTGCCCAGCTGATAACCAACACACTGAAACACAAATTGCTCTGGACATGGCAGGACCTGCCTGAGGAAGCTTTTGGGACAGTCCAAAATTCCCACCAAGATAGYTCCTGTACTAGTCAGACACTTAGCTGTGAAGATGGCTAAGAATTCATTCAACTACTTTATCTCATGTTAGCCCAGTGTTTAAATTGTCCACAGTTTTGTCTCTGCAGGTGGCCAGACTGAGAGCTGCTACAGCAGCCATTGGTGGTGGTGGATTGGTGAGCACAAAGGCACAGCCCTGATACCCAGCTGCACAAGAGTTAGAGCTGCTGTGCAAACCCCAGGAGTTTCACACTTACTACTTACATTTCATGGCTCTTGTTCCTGCTGAATGTCCTTGGGGTGAGGAAAAAAATTAATTTTTACAGTAATTGACACTCATGAAAACTGCTGTTAGTGAAGATCTTTCTGTTGATTTTTATCTGTGTTCCAGCTACCTCTCAGTTCCRTGCATAGGCACAGAGACAGGCGCTTTTTCAAACATTACTCAGGCTTTCACAGATAACAAAATGTCCATTCTTATATCAAAAAGAATTCTTACATGATGTAAAGCTGACAAAAATCAGCCCTAGCTGATTTTTTAGCTTTGCTATGGCTGAAAAAAATGATCAGAGAAAAATACTGTAATAACCTGAACCACATTCATGGTGGAAATACTGAAATGTATATTTAGAACAATCTTCAGAGGAACAGAGTTCATCAACTTATTCCACATATTCACACTTTTATTTCCCTTTATCCAAGAGGATTTCTATTACATTTCAAGCTTGGTGCTGCAGCAACTAAAATTCTCTTCTCTCTGACATGCATATTAGTTTTGATCCCAGGGTGTAAGGACAGAGGACAGACAGAGCAGTGGAAGCTGACTGTGAACAGCAAAGGCATTCTTTGAATAACTGACAGAACAGAGATGAGTCTGGTGTGTAATGTAACCTGAATATCAAACCAAACTACAGAATATCAAAGAACCTATCTGCAGATAGGACTGATAAAACAGAGAATTTTGTACACTAATGTCTATACCTTTTCATGTAAAATGCTAGGGAGTTTGTTCTCAGCCAAATATGTGACATTTCCAAATTGCTTTTCTCKAACAAAAAAATACTGTAAAATGAAAACTTAGGAATGATGATCCCTTCAGGCTTTAGATCTGCCAGAGAAATACATGAGAGGCATTTCTCTCCAATAGGAGAGAGAGCTTATCTGTATGTACATAACAGGAAAAAGGAACAGAAGAAACACATCACATATTGATGTTAAAGATGCTGAGGGAGAATTAGTATTTAAGGTAACTTGGATGCAGACCATACAGATGAAGTCAGCATTCAATGTATTTTCAAAAGTAAAATGTGAAACCAATGACAAACTGTGCAAGAATAGGTTGCTATCAGCTGAGGGACACAGGAGAGAGAACAGTTGCAAAACACCCTGATTAGAGCAGGGAATGACACACTTGGCTGCTTTTGCCACCTGAAAATTCATGAGTGCCACTAACTGGAGAACCTCAGTAATGAACTCGGATGCTCTTTCTCTCTGAAGCCCAGGGCATTTACTCTTTTTGCCACTTCCTTGAAATGACCTTCCACCTCACAAGTGTATTAATCCACAGGCAACAAGGTCCCTGTAACATCTGCTAGGCTGTCAGTGATTGCCAACACACAGCAACATCTATGTCAAGAGTAAATGAAATATGGGGGGAAATGTCACCAGCAGACTGAAAGCAATGCAATATATACCAACACAGTATTTTCCCCAGTGACTTCCACATATGTTGCACAAATGTTTTGTTTCTTCATTCTTTGCTAACCTTCTGATGTGGGTGTATCATTTGTGATAGTATTGAGAGCTAAACTGTGCTCTCCTGTCTCAAAATTAAATTAAATTAGCTTTTAARAAACTGCAAAACAGTTGGAACAGCATAGAGTGACAATCTTATTACCATGAAAAACAAAAGCTAGGAACTAGAGAAACTATATGCCTCTCTTTCTTTGGTTACTCATTATCTGAAGATTAACACAAGAACGACCTGGAAGCCTGTCAAACACCAAATCAAAAGCTCCCAAGGAATTCAGACAGTAAAAAGTGTTATCAGCAACAAGAGGATTCATGGGATTACATTTGTAGCGACAGGATTAAGTTTTGCCCAACAAGCTGCAGTATCAGAAATAACAAGGTCATTTTTCTRTTAAGAAGATGAGGTAAGAATGCRCTTGTTCTGSAAGCAGGAAAATTAATGTGGGATTAACCAATRAGAGTTCCATAACATTACTCCAGTTATGAAATCAAATGAAATCCTAATCCTATAGCTTTGTACATAAAAAAGAGGCCACTGGAGTGAAAGAGCAAAATTCTGGTGCTGAGATAAAATCCCATCCACCAAGGATGGATTGCAACAACTCYATCATAATAACAGGAAGCCCTTGCCACTCAGAAGGCATCTACACAGACACCTTCCCACACAGGCAGCTGACTGTGGGAATCTCTGCAGAAAGTCTCTAGAATAGTTAGTGCAGTGTAACTGTCTGGAATAATATAGATCTTGGAATGGYTTTTTGTCTTCACTTTGCTCTCTGATTTAGAATCAAAATATTCAAATATGTGGAATGTTATGCCTTAGTCTGCAGCTTGCTCTCCAGTCAGGAGAGARCTTTCAAGGCAAGGCCACATCAGCTGCAGTTCTCTGTGCATTACCAATGGCCAGGGAGGTATGAATGACACCAGCCATACAGTGGGGTATTTCTATTGGGGCTTAAACCCAAAGGAACCAAGTCTTCAACCCTAAAAGCCCTACACAAATAACTCACAAATACAAAAATTTAAAGGGATTTGTTTTAGTTACACACTGATGATACCAGAATTCCTGCTGCCAAGAGYTCCTCACAGGCATGGCTGGAGTGCTGTGGAAGCACTGGGTGAGSCAGGATTGGCTGATATACCCTACATATGATCAGCATCTTTTGTCCCACAGTTCATTGCCCCACACAGCTGAGTGTTGAGAGTCACTGAAGTACTTTCTGGCCAGCCATGCTTGCTCTGTTCTTTCCAGTTTGGGCATTCCTTATCCCAGCTCTGGGAGTCCTCAGTCACAGCCACTATCCAACACTGGATGTTGAGCTGGCCCACTGTGAATAATGGACATTGGCCTGCCTGTCATCATCTGGAATCAGATGTCAKACAGCTGTTGATAAAATTTATCCAGTTGATTAATGCACTTTTTCTGTGTTTCATTAACAGTATTATTAGAACAAAACTATAGCAGAGTGAGGCCATACTGTTGTTTCCCTAAATTTATTCAGTATTGACATTTCTGTCCTGGTTTTTTAMATTCTGTTAGTAGCCAAATATTCAAATTTTGAGCAATGTTGAATAGTTATGAGTAGACATAAATATCACACATTATTATTTTTGTTACAAGGATCAATTCTACCTTGTATTAATTAAAAGTTAGCTCACATGTCATCCTGTGAAACTTACTATTTCCAAATATTTTTTCACAGAAAAAGTGAATTTCACTAGTGTTCACCAAAAGCACAAAGAAGCAGCATAGAGTCACCACAATCACATGCATATCAAAACTAATTTGTATTTAAGAATAGCTGCATTCCCAGTTGTCTTGAATTGCTGATCTGCAGAATTTCTGGTGGTGGTTTTTGGAGAGCTGGGCTGAATACACTGTAATGGTTTTCTTCCCAGCCTTTAGCTGCTGTTTTTCTTTCAACTGTATCCTAAAATACATTAAGTACTTTCCTCATGTGACTATCTAAGCAAATTCTGTATTGCCAACAAGATGTGATACAACTGCAGATGGGAGCAGCCACCATTCTTCTTTTTCAAGATCAAGGTGGTGCACAATGTCAGCAGGATGAGAGCCTCTATGACACTGCTGCATAATATTTATCAATTATTTCCCATTTAGAAAAACTTGATRGAGGCTGGCATATATAAACCTCTATATGCTATTTCTTCAGATTCCACCTTTTTGTTCTGTTCCCTTCAGGCCAAATAGACTCGGCTAATCTAAGACTAAAACCTGCCATGTGTTCTGCTGAAATAAAATTCACTCACAGTTCTCAACTTCTGCATAAAACCTAATTTGYGCATAATAATTTATGCAAAAAGCCACAATTAAACTTCAAAGAACTTAACCATTATAATTATCTTTATACTTTGATAAAACAGCAATAATTTAAAATTTTACTGCATAATTGTAAACTTCCCATTAGCTTATGTATTTTTTTTAATTCCTCCTATTCTCTGTTGACTAAAAAAAACCCAAAATAATAAAAAACAACCAAATCSAACCACAAAAAAACCCCACCAAGTCACAGAAAATAAGTTACAGGGGAAAAAAAAAGAAAGAATGCAAATTTTTTTTTTCCATCAGGGAGGTTTAAGTATACATCTGTAAGTGAAGGTAAATGAGCTGATGACTTGTATTCTGGGCCTGCCTGAATACCAAAACACTGCCTACACTGGCCAACACATATGCTGAATCATTCAGACTCCTCCAAAAAATTTACAGATTTCAAAATAAAAGTGAAATAGCACCTCTGTGTTGTCATTTTGTGGTGATAAATTATGTACTTTTTATTCAAGCAACAGAGATACATCACTAAGGGTGGGTGTGAACTGCTGGATTCTCTATCTACTATCTAACAGCATTTTCACAGGAGTACATAGCCATACTGTGACTTTAGGCCAAGTAAACAGAAAATGTAACCTCAATATGTGTTCATGCTTTGGATCTGACCATGAAAGATTCATTGTCTAAATATGCCATTGCAGCCAGTGATTCAGAAGTAGAACACTTCCATCTGGCAACAGATGGTCAAGAKGGATCTTATTTGCAGGAGACTCTTCTGCTAAAGGAACTAGTCTTCACAGTCTGGATAATCAGATAAGCAGATTCTTTCTAGTATTATTGCCATGAGAAACCACACCAGAACTTTATCTCACAAGTTCAATCAACTCTGTATACAGCTACAGCCCTGCTTAATTAAGCATKCTTCTATGTATCACAGCCACTGCTGTATTTCACTGCTCATTTTCTATCTGATAAGGTGCATGTTATGTATGTAACRGCTGTACAGTTCCTCTAACACATTAGTCAGTGCTGCCTATCATCCAGTGTGCTGTGATGAGCTTATCAGCCGCTGTCCTTACTGATTGAGGGATGCTTGCAGCTTCCTACTAGCATTTGCCAAGGATTTGCAAAGCCATCCCCTCAGACTGAACCTACTGCATTGTTTCACGTGTTTTCAGTCACCCAGTCACAAGAGACAGTGTGAGTAGGAGTGACAGATGGCTGCTAACCAGGTTGGTCTATCCTATTTCCTCCCTCACTATACCAGGTATGTGGTACCCATCACTGACCACCTTCTCTAGAGGTTTGTGGAAGAATATTTCAAAGCTCAACAAACCCTAAACAAACATTCAATATTTACTCTTTGTAAAAATTCAACAGATTCTGTTTCATGATAACTAGRGGAAAAGGCTATTCTCACTGAATTACTTGTTCTTTGGGAGTTGTTCACTCAGCTCCAAAGAAAAGGGCTTAAACATCAGTTCTACTGGAGAGTTATGAGTCATCAGATAAGAAAAATCAGTTCTCCCATTTTATGTGATATGGTAAACAAGAAAAGCACTGCAGAATTAATTCAGTGCTTGCTTTGGTCACAGAATCTGAAGTGGCTGTTGCCATGGGTACATAGAATCAAGTATTTAAAGGGAATTTAAGGACATGAAGGAGGAGAAATGACAGCACATCATGGAAGATTCAAGAACTGTAGATGCCTGAAGAAAATGATGATCTGAAACAGAGACACAGAAAAGCAGCCATTCATGCAATGAACACAAGATAAAAGTCRGCTCACTGTGCTTTCTCAAGGTGGAGAAATAAAAAGCAGAAACTGGCAGGCACATCAAGAGGCAAAGAAGAGCAGCTAGCTCCATAAGAAGAGGAAGGGGCAACGAAAATAAGGATCATGAGGGCAATGCATTGCATTATACAGAAAATCATAACAGAGACAAGAAAAGGACAAAAAAAATGATACAGAAATAGCAGATAGAAAGGGGAGAAGCAGATTTACTACAGGAAAACSAGGTATGTGCAAATGATGAAGGATYTTCATTGAAGAGTCTATGAGCAAGTCATCAAAGCTGATCTGGGGGAAAGCAAAGATGGTGTGGCAGGAGCAAGAATACTTGTCCTAAGCTATGAAAAGTTATTATGGGAGAAAAGCATTCATTAATCCTACTTCATGCTGATAAACATCATTGCAAAGTTTCCTCAAGAACAGGATCAAAGCCAGCTGGGAGAGACTGCCTTCTCCGGTCTTTAATGGAATTCTTCCAGACCCAGAAGGAACATCCATGAAATACAGCATTAAATAAGCTGCAAGGTGASTCAATGTCTAATATTAGAAGGCAGGGTTTAGGTTGCTTGGCCACTCAAGAGAGGACTTTTTTTTGATGAGAGACATTTTAAGGAAGGGATTGTAAGCAGACGCACAAGATAAAGTTATGTAGTACCATCAAGTGAGTCAGTGACATAGCTGCAAAAATCTGACTTTTAAGATAAAATAGTTTTAAAAACCCCAACAGTAGGCAACACCTGAAAAATATTTGCATGAAGGAAAAGAACCACTACCGGGAAAGCTTGTTGAAATAGCAGTTGTGATGAGGATACCAACATCAAAAATAACTTGGCCGCCAGAAAAAGGATATAAATGTAAATAAAGTGAAAAAACCATTTCACAGTTAAAGATGTGACAGATTCTAAAGAAATAAGAAGGGCTACTGTGGATGAAGCAGAATCTAGGTGGGCCAAATCAGCGTGTAAATCAGTGAGTAGCGTCAAAATCATGTGATCACCRCAACTGCCTGTTGGGTCTTTGCTGAGAGATCAGAGAATGGTCCACGTAGGTGTTCTTACCTCAAGGCACTTGATAGGAAATACAAGGCTTGTAGGCCACTAACAAAGACTACTGAGACAATGGCAGTACTTGCAAATGTGCAATGACATCTATTCATTTGAGTGAACCACTGAAAGATTTAGCATACTCTGGGAGAACAATGGGGTGGGCAAAGAGGGATGCARCCTAAAATGACTTCATTTCACACACATTGTGTTGAAAATTGGCCTTTTAAAGATTTTTTGACTATGAATATATCCATGATCCATCTTCAGTTTAGCTACAGCTGTGAGTTATATTTCTACGTGGCTTCTAGCTGACTTCACTGAACAAAATGAATAAATGCTGAACATCACACAGTTTAGAGTGTAAATGCACCCCACTGTCACAGACAGACATAAACTTTTTCTGGTTTTAACTAGCATTAATATAGAGTCTGTTCCTGAGGCCCAGATGCTATTACAATAAAAACAGTACAGGAGATAGAKGGAAAAACAAATTAACATCTTGCTGCATATCTTTCAAAAGAGTGTATTATGAATAGACTTTTACCAGGGTAGGGTAGGCAGTAGCAGTAATAATAGAACAGGCAGTGACTACCTCACACTGAAATCTGGCCCTGAYATTTGATGGACAATTTGAATTGTGATGTTTGAAAGATTCTGGAAGAGAACTTAATGGTTCTTGATAAGAGCATTTTTAAATTTCTTTTTGTCATTCTTAGAAAGAAAGGACTAATGACCTTGCTTTTGCTGCTGAAGCCTTTGGCCTTAAAGTGCAGAAGGACAAATCTCTGCTCTACTGCAGAAAGTATCTTCTGTCAAAGTCTTAAAACCATTTGTGAGTTTGCAACTGMATATTAGTAGAAAAATCTACTTGAAAAAATACACAAATATAGATTTTTTTTTAAACCCACCCCATATATTGCCTTTCAGTACACTTTATTCCTTGCTCACGAAGCCCTTGAAGTCAGCAAAAACATTCCTGTTTACATCCTGCAAGCTTTGCACAGTTACATCCTGTTAGATGTACATCCTTAGAAATCACACTCCATTTTTCCAGGGAAGTTGCATTTGCATCCAGTTTTGCTACAGCTGTGTGATGCTTTGGCTCCTTATTTACATACCAATCAATCCCTCACTGCATACAAAAAGCATTTTGTAAGCTGTACAAATACACACGTACCATACTTCAAAAAGGTAAAGTCTGTTGTGTGTCCTGCACCCTAAGATTTCTGAAGACACAGCAAGACTGCATATTAAACTCTGCTCTGCAGAGCAATCTTAGCTATAATTAGTCTTCCTMAATACTAATCAGCATTTCATCTCTGTGAGTTCTTATAATATATTCAATTCCCCAATGCATTAAAAACCATTTCATTGCATATTTCAATCTCTGGTTCATTTCTTCCAGAGGATAGATAATTTTAGGTAATTAAAAATATTAAAAATTATTGCCATCTTTAGCAACATCAGCTACTCCTTATGCCTGTTAAATCAACATTAACAGAACCAGGTAGAAAGTAACACAAATCCTTAGGAAGTATTCATATGCATTAGGCATTTATGTAAACAAACAACCTCGCACACTTTAAATGAAATTAAATGTTTGTGTTGAAGGAGAATAAGGTGCCCAAYGTATGTTTTACAAAGTAATGAAAGGAAAAGGCAGGGCATGGCAGAGCACTGGACTGGGGAGAGCTCGGACAATGGGCAGCAGGGCAAGAGGCTGCTCTTGGTGGCTGTCTGCCCACACACAGCTGCTGCCAGGAGTAAGAGGAATAATGGGATAACCACGAAAACCCCTGATTGCATGTGACTGCTTCTACATTACATGAACTTATTGAGGAAATTTTTTTTTAAAAAGTCAAATATTTGAGGCTTTTTTTTTTTTTTTTGACTGAGCAAGTTTGATGCATAGTCACTCCTGAATGCACTGTGTCGATGCAGTGGAAAATCCCAACAGGAATTGTTGGTGCCAGCTGAAACAGGATTATGCACACGACTGACAGTCCCTCACAGCTAAGTAAGGGGCAATGCAAATCACTGCTGATTGATTTTTATAAATCAATTATGCTCAAAAGACAGCAGACATCTACCTCCCATGACAGAATTCCTATTCCACTGCCAGGATTCCAGGGCTCGAGGTGGACGTGGGCCTTGGTGTCACTCTCGCTGTGTCCCAGGCAATGGCACTACAGCCCCCGCAGCCTCAGCCGGGGCCCACCGCGCTTCGGGCAGCCCYGTCCGGGCTCCCTTTGCCCTCAGCCCGCACTGCGCACGGATCCCCCCGACCAAGAGGCGGGAAGCTGGATAAGAACCCCGCTGACATGTTCTTGCAGCATGGAAAGGCACGAGGAGGGAAGCAGCAGAGCCCCACAGCACAGAGAGAGCCGCGCTCGGAGCGGCACAGGGAGCGCAGCCCCGCAGCCATCGCAGCTCCCGGGAGGCACCGCACGGGCTGGCCGGGAGCAGCTAACACAAGCCTGCCTGCACATCGGGGTTAAGCTACTTGGTAGCTTGAAAGAATAGATAAGCCGCGTGCTTTCTCTTCATATACTTGTATGGACAGCATCATTTTCTAGCAGAAAAAAAAAAGCTCTGTGGTGCTCCTGCACTGAGGAGCTGCAGAGACTGAAATAAAATGGCTCATGTCCTCGTTGTTTCTGTGCGATACCACCACAGATAAAAGCAGACAGCAGGCTTGGGCTCCCGTGCCCGTGCACTCTGCTTTAGTGACACATTGTAACTGCTTCTGCTTGAATGACCAGAGTGAAATACTTGTTCTCTCTTATTAAAGATGCTCTTAAAATCATGCTTGGATGTCAGCCTCTGCTTCCATCTTCTCCTTTACTGAGTGCTTCCTAGGCTACAGAAAAACTATGAAGGAGCCAAATGCAGACAAAAATGAGCCTTAGTACTGAAAAGTGGTACTATCTTTGCAGTTGTTGATAATACCACCTCRAAAACATTTGAAACAGCTACTTAATAGAGCCTAACAAAAATACAGAAGCAATCTGACTGGCCTGATTTTGAGTGTGTGCTGGGATTACTCCTTTCATTGCAGTACAGTTGCTTCTGAACTGTGCCACTGCAAGTAAATCAGCTGAATTCTAAATTAAACCCTCTTCACATACCCCACCCTTTATATTGGGCCTTCCAATTCATGTTCTCTAGAGGGTAATAAAAACAACTATTATTTCTTTTTTATTACAGATGTCATTAGACATTAAAAAAAAAGCAAGGCTTCTTCATGCTTAGTGCTGCCTGTTTATCCAGTTAGTGGTACACCCATTGATTGTTTCCAGGTTCTTAATTGTACCATAGAGGACAAATGTACATCCTTTCCCTCACTTCCCCTGATACACTAGCATTTTTATTCTCAGGGCTCCAACAAGCAGGCTAATTGCAAGTGCATGAATATGAATATGGATTGATACACAGGAAACTGGGCAAAGTTACAAAGGAGTGTGAAGTAMATTCCATGGGCAATCTTCGCATGCACAACCAAGACGCAGCAGCTCCAGAGGCTGACATCGCTTTATCTGAACTGAAAGCTGTCTGTAACTGTAAAGAAGACCCCTAGGACTCCGATTATGTATTGATCCCCCATGAGAAAATGTCATTGAATTTAGTCTATACKAAGACATTTTGTACCATTTTGTAGTATTTACTATAGAACAGCAATTATATTCTGACTGAATTTCACATATTTTTGCATTTCTTTAATATATTAATGCTATTTCTCTATGAGAGTGCCCACTTGAAAAATAAACATTTTCAGCTTTATCCAAATTTAGAGAACTTTGCATATGGGATAGCTTATATTCATAATACTGTCCTCCTTCAGAATTTGTTGTAAAAACCAACCCTCCAGCCTTCAACAGACATTCTAACAAGGCTGAAATCACGCTGAGAAACTCTCAATTTATGACTAATACCCTAAAGAAAAAGGTTTTCTCTAGCAGACATATTGTCCAAAATAGGGGGATTTTACTCTTCATGATGTTCAGCAATGTATGTGGCAAATCATTTGTTCAGGTCAAAAATCCAAAGGGAAAGAGATTTGCTCTAATGTCCCCTGTAACAGGACAGAGCACTGGTGCAGAGTGCCACTGGAGTTGTGAAAAGCCAATTTGTAGGCTGAAGATGCTCCAATGTCACAACTGTAACTGCAGGCACACAATTCTGAGCAGGCTACAAACAGCAGGGCTTACCAAGGCAGCACCCATGGARCACATCCATGCAGTGCCTGGGAGGGTTACCAGCCCTTCCCTTTGGGCTACGCACAGGACAGAGCTGTGTATTTATTTTCCTGCTGAATTTGAAAGTTTAGAGAGCATTGGAGCATAGGTGAATTTAAGGGAATGTTAGAACTTTTGCATATTTCTAACCTAGTATAAACAGGGGTTCTTCACTCTTCAGCCTGAAATTTCTATTTATTTCAAGAAGCCTATTTCAATTAAAGCAGGAAGATTTGAAACACACCATTCTTAAAATGCGTCTCCCTATTCTTCTCTGACYGGCTTTTGTTAAAAGAGATATCTGAAGTAGGCCATGAAAACAATATATACATTTATATTTACATATGCATGCACAAATGAGACTTTGAGTGAATATATCCATAGCAGCTTTTCACAAGGTAGTGCATTAGTACATTCAGGACTTAAGACTATCATATATCAAAATATCATAGCACTATAAAAAGAAGGAGTAAGTAATCCCCCCAAATAAGCCTATTTTAATAACACCACGAGCAGTTTGAAATTGAAAATTAGCATTTGAGAGCTAAGGATGAGAGGTGCTAAAAACACACAGTGCCATATCATGCAGATTTTCCTCTTTAGTAAGCTTTGTTTCTGTGGTAATGGGAGTCAAATTTTTCTTCCCCTTTTTAAATAGAAAACTATCAGGACCAAGTCAGTAATTTTTAAGGGGTCCATTATCCTATTACAGAGAAAGACAYGTAACAGTTTATTAGATATTTCAGAGCAAATGTAGCTCTGTACTGGAACTGCATCATACAACACAGTCCATACCTGGGAGTTTAATGTTGGAGCGCAGTTAAAATGACCAGCTTTTAGTGAGAAAGGACAAGAACTTTAACCCCCACRGATTTATCACATCTCTGATCCCTGTAAAATCTGTGGGCAACAAAAGGGTCCATTTTGGAACAAGGAAGAAGAAGGTCTGTGCACTGAGCTGAATGTAGCAGTTACCATGGTGGGGCAAAGAGCCATGAAATCAGTGTTGCCTGGTGTGCTTTCACAACAGGTCAACCTTTACACTAACACAAGCTGCTATGAAAAGGAGGACTCTACTCAATGAAATACAAGCCTGTGGTTTTATATGTCTTGTGAAATGTCATAAGTGTGTGTTTCCACCACAACCATAATWTGACATGACATTAATTGAAGATACATTCTGAAGACTGAAACTCTCAGAGGATCTTAGTTCAGTGCTATATATGTGGGATGCATTCTTTTCAAATTAATCCTGACACTCTAAGAGATGGCTTTTCCCCAGCACAACCTGGGGGATAAAATAAATRCCAAGGCCTGGGTTTATCCAAATTCAGTTATTTAACTGAAGYACCAGCTAAGGGCTGCCAACTATAACCTGTTGACTACAAAAGTCAACAGAACTCAGGGAGTACATTAGGTCCTCCTGAAACCTGAACTGATTTCTGGGCATGCCTCTTTCTCACAGAACACACCCACTCTTCTCCATTCCATTCACTATATGGAAAACTTGGGCACTTGCAGCAGCCCTCTTGTTAGGGGGCAGAAATGAGCCCAGACACAGACTTCTTGTCACAGCATGAAAAGGGGCCCAGTTTATTCCTCTTTACAGCTCAGCCATCCTGACTCCAACCACTCACTGACTCAGGCTGCAGCAAGCTCCTGCTGTAGGTTTCCCTTGCAGGCCTGACTGCTGGGTATTCCCTGCTAAACCACAACTGCATGGATCAGTTTGCAGACTCTGAATGCAGGCTTTTACCTGGACTGTGACTGCAGGTTCCAAGAACAGGCTCTAACTGCAGACCCACACTGACCTCWCAGCAGCAATGCTCTCTCCCCAGGATCCTTCTCCTTCATGACTTTCTTGTTCATGACCCTCCTCCACGATGATCCCTTCATCAGCTCACCCACTCCCTTTTATCACACTTACCTTTATTGGGTACAGCTGAGACTCATCAGGGGCCAGGCKGCATTGGGTMATTAACACAGCTGTTACTTATCAGGGATGAGGTCACCTGTATTCCCTTCTCCTACAGGSAYTGAGTATCTAAACCTGGCAGAATTAGTCTGTGCCCAAATATCTGGCCCAGATATCTGTGGCCTCCCAGTGACATGGAAGAATACAGCACTAAGGCAGAGTCGGGTTGGATAAAGAATGGGAGAACAGAACAGTGTTAATGAGACATCCAGGAACTTAGCAGTACCCACCTCACTGGGGAGGCAGCAAAATTACCTTTCTTTTCTTCTGTGGAAGATGTTTAATGTAGCTTTACTATGAGTCCTTTTTTCCTTGCACAGCTACTTTCATTAAACACAGATCACTGCACTTCTGGGCTGCTAGCATTAGAAAAATATCAATTGACCATCAAACACTCTATAATGACCAGTTTTCTTTCCAGCATTATTAGGTTTTGCATAAATGATAAAATGCTGTTATTTTCCAGGTGACCTGTAGTTACATCATAGCACATATCCCTGAGAACTTTGCATTACAGGTGTCTTGCCTTTTCAAGTAGGAGGGGGAAAACCTCGACAGAGGAAGATGAAGACAACTTTATAATATTTCAAAGTAAATATTCCCTTTGATGTTGCATCTTCAGAACAACTGTCCCAGTTTTCCCAGATCTCATGTTTGGGGCAAGCACACAGGCCATTCAGAGAAATATGGCCTTATGGGGTCCTTTGTCTATTGCAAATTTTAAAATTAATATGACCTAAAACATAAAATAAATAAATGTTTAAAACACACATTGTAAGGGAATGAGTATTTGGTTCTCATAAAGTTTTCCAAATGTTCTTCTSTATTATGACCATAGTAGTCAGCTCTTTTACTCAGTGGAGCTCTACAAATCTGCTGAACTGGTAACCTTTTCTTTCTGTAATGTATAGTCTGAACAGACATAAAAACAAAGCACTATACTATGTTCCCAAATCCTACTGGAAATGAAAGGAGCTGSTCTGAAACACCAGGAAGCAATATTTGGTTCTAGTGGTTTTTGCTCACAAAGTGGCTATGTTTTGAGAAGTTCCTGCCAGGAAGGTATTTTGAAAGATTCTATTTTCACTGGGTCAAAATAAAAATGAAGGCAGAATCAGGCTATTTTCTGGTTCAGAATGCAGCTGTTCTCCCCCTGATGATATAACTAATTCATTTAATAATAATCAAAGAATTCTGAACCAMTGAGTTGTCCAGTGTTTTTTTAGTTTCCCCTCATGATTAAACTTCATTGAGAGAAAATAGGAGGAAAAAATACATACATAATGCATGTGTAGTCTGATCTGTGATGACATTTCCCTTCATTCAAGAAGAGAGACAGAATAATTTTCTCCTGGCTATGCCTTCTTGAGTATTTCTATCTTTCTGTTTAAAAATATATGTTTCATAGCAATGCTCCAACAGTATATGGTACTGAAGTGATGTAAGCAATGCCAGTGGGGCAGGAAATATCAACAGCATTATAGCAGAGTTTAATGCTTTGAAATCTGAATCCAAACTTCAGAAAGGAACAGTCAAAAGATATTTAAAAAAAACCTCAGGCCATTCTAGACAAAATTGCCCTGTATGTATATCAAATAAATGTGATCTTTATGGATGTATGATTTAACTTTTTTCTCCCATTTACCCTTTTTCTTTTCAGCCTAGAAAGGGACCATGGATTCATTTCAGTAAGTTGTTTTTCTTTAAAAAGCCAAAGGAGTGCAGTTCCTCCTGAAATACTTTAAAACACAGTTTGACTGAAGTCTTTACCTTCAACTGGGCCCAGATATTTTCCTTTTAAGTGTAATACAGTACTGATGTAAAAAGYGATGATGTTAAAATAGTCAGGTTTTACATGGTGGATTACCTGTATTGAAATATTGGGTACTTTACATTAAAAATAGTCATTTCCTTTATTTCTTTGCATCTCCTCAGAAAACATGAAGGAACCAAACACACATTTTTGTTTATTTGTTCTTGCTCAGCACTATCCTTTACTAAGCACCACATTTTGATTATGGCTGTTTTACTAAATACCATTAGTGTCCCAGACACTAAATTGAGTGTAATTGCCTGAAAATTTTGAGGGCAGAATTACTAACTGAAGATGTAAATGTTTCCCTTATGCATTCCAGTGAAACTTCCACCATCTGAACTGAACAATAACCAACACTTCCAGAGATACCCTGGCTGCACTTGTCCAGAACAAATTGCTTAGGCCCAATTCTCATCAACAGCTCTCTCACAAACCAGCAGAAGATGAGCAGCACAACACAGGGGGCAGGTCAATATCCTTTGTAGGCATTGATTTTATCAAGTGTGAGTAACTAATGCCATCTGCAGCATTTAATTGCAGGTGAGGATTCATTGGAGCAAAGAACTCAGCAGGATTCTTTCATCTGAGGACAAGCGCTCGAGACTGGAAGTGAGGGCAAACGACTGCTGTTGGTTTTCAACAATTTTTACAGAGAAACTCTTAAGGAAAATGATGTTGTCCTGACCTCCTGATTACTGTAAAATCCATTCCAGACAAAAATAGCATTTWAGGTAGTGTTTCACTCCCAGGACTTTGAGTAGGTTGAGGAGGTGAAAAAGGTCAAAGGTGAAAAACAGCTATAAAAATTTACTTCTAATTTTGCAGTATTAATGCATGTCCCATTATATCAGGTGTAATCTCCACCTCTCTGCTCTGCATCTTATTGAAATTGTTCTTTATTGGGGTAGAATAACTAGTAGCAAATAACTCAGGAAAATGGTCTCTCTTCTCCTTTTTATTATGAAGTAACCTATTCTCTATAGATCTTKTGGTAGCAGAGGTGAGCTTTAAATCAATTCAACTTTCATCTACAGAGCCATGTGGGRATTGTCTTCTCTCCTATCCCCAGAGTCCACACAACTCCTGAAGTAACAACCCACAGAGGAATACTACCCTTAACCTGGCAAACTTCTCTTCTTACATGCCAGAGGTATGTTTTTAGGAATAGTTTYTATAAATCACAAGTGACTATAACTATTTTTTATACCACCACTTCAGAATCAGCCTCAATTTCTCCCATATTTAACACTTTTCCAAAATAAAAAAGCTGATAAAGCTTATCTTACTCAGAACTGATATCCAAGAATTTGATCGTTACATTGCTAATACTGCTGATTCACCATATTTTCATAACAGGAAAAAATTGGAAAAACAGCTGATGAATATAAAAAAGAAAATTCAGCATTGCTTCATCAATCCTTATTTCTTGCTTTTCCTATTTCACATTTTAAGACTACTTAGAGATTCAGAATATATTGAGAAAAAACAGACTTGAGAATTTAAATATAGAAAAAGATGATAAATTATTACATACATATAATAATCTTATCTGTTACATTTAAAGGGAAAATCTGTGAGATAATTCATAGGACAGTGCTAATAACAACAACCCCTATTTCTTGTTCTGTGAAATTTCTACACGAAAAATCATCCCATTGTGTCACTAAAATGTGCCATTGCATTAAAAAAATTCCACTAGCCATGGAAAATATCCATTGGAAGTCACAGCCTCAGATTCATTGTTTCCTAGAACTTTATATATTATTTGGAAATTCTTCTGGAGACACAGAAGGAGCTAAGAAATGCTGTGTTGTCATTCAGTGACAGTGTGACCAGAAGAGATTAGACAGARGAGGGGCTGAACCTCTTGTTACCACACCTGAACCTAAAAATGCTAGAGACAGCAGAGGAGTCTCATAGCTCCCCTGGAAAGAGGACTCAGTCATTGTTGTTAGACATTGTACCCAACTGAGTATCTTTAGAGTTACAGTGACTCACAACAACAACAACAGAATTTCTTCTTACTGAATTAATTATGGTTTACATAACATTCATACCATACCCTAACACTAAGGACATTACCTCCATTTTGCAAAGGTGTAAACTTCAGCACAGAGAGCTTATAAGAGATGAAAAAAAAATTTAATGACAGAAACAACAACTTTTTTTATATTCTGTGCCAATGCCACCCTTCTGCTTTTTAGGAGGTGAGTTTAATCCTATTTTTCTAGGTTTTGGGTACATCACTCCTGGAAAGACTAACATAAAAAAGTGGGAAACTGAATGTCTTGAGGAACAAACTAAATACACACAAGTAATTCTCAAATGTACAAACTAAGCAAACTGAAAAACAGACAAACTTTCCCTAATCCTCTGTGTTGAGATGTTACTTCATCAAACAGATGATGAAAATATTCCAGGAGAGAATTGAGACAACTTAATTGAGAATGCTCATGAAAACAAACARTTGTTTTGAACAAGGAGAGGTGAAGGTTGATCCCCTGTACCTKTCAATATCTCTCACCACATCTTTGATACACCAGATATCCATTACATATATTCTAAATGAAAGGTTCAGTCAGCAGACTGGGAAAGCGTCCTTAGGTGACAGTTCACAATATTGATAGCAATGCACAGAAGCACATTTTAAATGCATTTYCCCAGCACTTAAAAACAGTCAAATTGGATCCTACGAACTGGATGTAGAACAAAAAAATCTGCATATCTGAGAAATCTAACTAGGCAAGGGATTAAGGAAGCAGGACACTGGTGATCTGYTTGGAATTCCATCTCCATGCATAAACAGCATGTTTCTTCTGCCAAACCTTGCAATAAGAGCTACAGCTTTCCACTGTGTTCCTTATGTTACCCAGTTAAAGTGGTGTTTGAGCTGTCTGCACTGCAACACCCTACTGACTCCAGCACCTTGAGATTGCTATCCTGGATTCTATTAGCTGGTCACAGATRACAGGTACTGCTCCAGAGACAGCAGTGGRGTTATGAGGATGGGAGAAAGAGAGGCCTCCTGGATACATCTTCAGTTWCTTCTGTGAAAAGCTCCGTGCTAAAATGCTGAAGCACAAAGAGACAGAAGGACAGGAAAAGACAGGCTGGGACAAGACAGRCAGGACTGCCGGCCATACCTTGGACAGCTCCTCAGCAGCACTTCTGCCGGTGAGCAGGGGACGGTGCCTCTGGACAGCCGTGACCCGGGGACAGGTAATATTTGGAGGGGTATGGTCAGCACAGGGCATGGGCCCAGCTAAAGACAAGGGTGTCATATTGCTCTCCACTTCCAGGCTCAGTCTCCYGGTTTCTGCTTTCTGTCTCAAATAACTACTGCCCTAAGCAGGGCTGATTGTCTGGCAGTGCGCAGGAGACAGCACAATAGGGAAAAACAAAAAATTGGAGCACTATGGAGAAAGGTGCGGGGAGTTTGGAAACAGATATGCCAAAGGTAAACAGAAGAGGGTGAAAACATTAAAATGGAAGACTGGAAGTGCTGGATAACAGAAAACTAAAAGGAAAGGAGGATGGGGAGGAGGCAAGAATAGTAAGAAAGTGTAGAGGAGGGAGCAAACAAGACATTGAGGTAGAAGAAAATAAAAGGTTTATAGAAAATTGAGTGATAGAACTGGGATGGTGAAAYGGCAAGGAAAATGGGGAAATATGTGAAAGAGATGCACAAGCATCTAGAGAGTAAAAAATAAAATGCAAACATACAAAAATGASTGGCAAGAACTGAATTACTGAAATATGTTATTCATATTATGGGCAGTAATACCTGCTTCTGGAACATCACAGCAAATCTCCAAACCTCACATCTATATCCCAAGACAAATCAATACTTATCATTCCAGCCACCAATCCACAAACTGATGAATGAATACACTTTAAGTACTGGAAAAATGTTAATACTTTCCATCCTCCTAACAATGATCACAGTCTTGATATCAGAGCGATTTAAAAATGTAGCATTTTAACCTGTTTAACTTAGATGATAGGAGCATTCATTTYTTTTAATTTTGCTTTTGTGCTATAAATAAACTAGATGAAGATATCCAGGAGTCATAAACAACTTTCCTCTGGTACCAAAGATGGTGACAGGCTTCATCTGCATATTCATCAAGTTGCACAAAACAAGAAAGTTTTGCTGATTACTTGCCCTACTTCTTCTACAATAGTGAAATTTATAACATTAGGATCTTTTAACAGCAGATCCRACTACCTGAACTAAATTCCAATGTGGATGAAAGGAACTATTCCTGCATACTTATTTCATTGCTATCAATTAAATGTAGAATTTTTCATCAAAATGGTAAACTTTTCTGTTACCAAAGCAGTAAAAATGTAGAAAAAAACAGTTAAAATAAATTTTTGGCATTAGAGAGACAGATGAGCCCCTTCAAAGAACAGTAAAATCAAGTATTAAGCAGTTACAAAAATAATACCTCCCTCATTTATTTTCCTTGGGTTTAGACATGTAATTTGTCACTGGTCACAGTTCCCTATTTATCACTGGGATTCGTATCCAGAAAGCATTCTACCAGAGCAGGAAGGCAAACAATAGTAATGAAAAACACATCAAAATTACATTYTACCAAATAAGTAATTGCATTGATATTTTCTTTTATCAAAGACATTTAAATTCCAAACAAATAAATCCTTCAATCAACATAAATGAACTCCTGGAAAAGATGAATAAAACCACATTATTGTGTGTTTGAGTTAATTCGGAATTAATAACATTTCTGTGAGGTTTTGCTTCTTTGAAAATTCAACAGTTTGCTTTTTAATTTGAGTTAGATTAAAGCTATCAATAATTATATTTCAGTGCAATTCAGGGGTAGTGCTGAAAACTGGTCAGAGTGACATCCCTTTGTCCACAGCAGGAAAACAGATTTTAATTAATTTCTCATCTCTAATTAAGCTGCAATTTGAAATCCTAGAACATAAAATGCTGTGGGCCTTTTAAAATAATATCTCCAAGAARGAATGCTGTGTTTTTCGTGGATTTGCAAGTGTTTGCATGAAGTTACTGCTTTAGCTCAACACAGTTTTTACCAAAGCAAATCACTGAGGGCTCCCTTAACCTACAGTGATCTCTTGCCTCAGGCAATGCACAGCTCCTTGCTCCTCAGTTAACTGACAGTTGTTTGTCTGCCCATAAAAGCCATTTACTCTCACAGCATTCAAAAGGACCTTCTCTCCTTTTGTAGGAGAGAATCTACCATCTAACTCATAAAGTGTCCCCTCAGGTGGAACTCCCTGCAAATGGCAGCTGAATTTTGCTGAATTTGGGGTACACAGCTTCTCCCCTCTGTACATTTAMAAAATCAGTGATAAAAAMCAATTCCTCTTAAGCTGTATGAGCAAAGCTTTAGTSCTTCATTTGGGGTTTCTTATACCGATATTACAGAAGTCCTAAAGATGTCAGATTCCCTYTGGAGGTATTCCACTGGGCTGAGGGACACACTGCAGAAATATAAGACCAGCAGGGGAATTCTCCACCAGCCAGTTTACAAGGCAGAGACCTGCAGGAGAAATGCTTACTGTAATATTTGGTGTTCCTAGATGCTTCCACAGGCTGCTGTTCAGGCAACAAAGTACAAGCACACTTAAGGTTCTTTGGTTTATCTTAGTAAACTTTGAGCCCTAATTTCCCATGATTTTATACCATTTTTTTTCTAGAATGTGTCAAATTCAGGAGCAACCACCCAGGGAAAGCCAGGTGCTGAATGGAAGAGCTCATAGCTAAAAGCACTAATTAAGCCATCAGATCTGTCTCGTTCCCTGTTTTTCCCCATTCCTTTTTATCCTACTGTTTGTGTTTACTGGAGCAGCTACACACACAAAAAAAAGAACTTACTGCCACCCTATGCCATGACCTGCACACAGCCTCTACTTCTGCTTGCACTGTTGCAAAATCATCTTACATCTTCCACATATCTTCATTTTTTTCTGCAACACCTAATAGTTACAATTCTTAAAACTCAGTGAGAACTCATAATGGCTTGAAGGTGTTTAAGATATTCCAGTCAGGAGAACGCACCAGGAGAATCACACCCTCACTTGATAGACATTGAGGCATTGTATTACTATTACAGTTGCCATTACAACTCTGTTCAGGCTTTGCACTCTGAACTTYAGCAAGATACTTCTATGGTGAACACCAGTTGACTGTTCACATCTACATTCCATTCTTAACAGACTTTTCCACTTTTAATTCAGCAATGCTTGATTTTAACAGCCTTCTAAGCATGATCACAAAGGGGCTGAAAGCCACCTGACAAYTCTTCACTCTCACATTACAGAGCCAAAGTACAAAATTATTGTATAACCTCTTGTATTTTTGCCCAAGAGCTAATTTTATAAAGAACACTGTCTCTGGGAATATTCAACTTTTTTTTATAATCCAGGTATTTCTATTCAACTTATTCATAGATCAGGTTTTTATTCACTTTTATTCTAACAAGATGATAGACTGATTCTTGCACTGTGCTGTTTCTACATTTATTCAACATTTACTGACAATGAGTTTTTCTGCTGCCTGATGATGTTRATTTTTTCCACAGAAAATGTTATACAAATAATAAGCATTTCATGGTTTTCTCCTTTCTGTTAGTTCAGTCAGAGTTTTCTGGTGGTATACAGTATAAATATCAATCCTGATATATTTKGAGTGCTATTGTGGAATTGCAGTCATTTTTAGCTGATGTGATTTCACTCAATTGTCACATTGCTTTAAGACCTCATAAATACAAAACCCCATATTTATGTGTGTATGTACACACAGGGGAGGTTTTTATGCCTCTGTTTTACTAACTAACAGTGAAAATTAATATTTAATAGTGTGGGACAGGAGTTTTTTTGAGTTGTGAGTCTACCTGATTTGTGTCCTTGACAACAAACAGTACTATGATTACAGACTTCCAAAATAATTGATGTGCTCACATGGAAGTTAATACTGGACTTTGATATTGCAAAAACAAAAGACTTTTGTCTCTTTTGAATTGGAAGCATCTAAGAACACTCTGAAAAATACAAGTTTTAGCACTTCAGATATTTTTCTGCTACCTCCTATGAATAAGGCTATCTTGAGTTGTTACAATTSACTTGCTAAATTTCCTTCTCAAAGTCGTGCATGCAGTTTGCCTTTCTCAAGGAATTTGAAACACKCATTTTTCATAAAAATTCTCTATTTTGAGAAAGTGTTTATTTCAGCTGAAAAAATATGACATCAGAGTCTTGAATATGGCAAAAGCTATGTTGGGAAGCAAATATGTGCCATGATTATAAAGAGATAGACTGATAAATATCAACAGGCTACTGTAGTGCTGAAAATGTCAGCCAAGTACACCAGTCCTTTTTGGACATGGTATTTCATATAGACTGCAGGGCAAAGAGAATTTCTGCTGGCACTCCAGCATTTCCATTTAGACAAATGGGTTCTACTGTTAACTGCATGACTGCAGTTTCTTGCTCAATGTCTCTTTGCCTGAACTCATGCACCAAATGGCTGATATYTAATTAGCTGGTTATAACTTGCCCAGATTCAAGTAAAATATTTGTGACAGGTCATTGCACAGAAATCCAGATTTGTTTTTTATTGATATCTACACTAAGGTGCTTTAAAGAGGCATTGATATTCCAGAAAATGGCTGGGATTTTCACATTCTGACATTTTCACMCCTTCATGCCTGTAACTAAGATCTTAAATGCAGATGTGTGCAGGTAGCCAAGAATCTACCATTATCAGCATAGAAACAAATGCACACTAGGCACAGTCCATAATGAACACAGACTTGACATCAGCCAGCCACAARGCAGCTTCACTGAAAAGCCACATAACCACTCAGTCTGTTGCTAAATCTGACTTAGGGGGAAGCACTTCATAGAAATCACAGTCCAGCATTACGCTTCTGCAGCAACGTGGCTTGCAACCCACAACCTGCCTAAGGCCAGAAAGCACAGGCATGGAAGTCTGTACAATACTATGTAGATGTGTTCATAAATAGTATTTAAAGCCACAGATTCARAAAAATGATCCTAGCATGACTCATGCAAAATATGCTAAATTCATTTTTCAAACTGAACACTACAGTGTAAATGGCAGCAGGAAAGCCAGGAATCATTCAGAGTCATCTGCTGCTTTAAAGCTGTGACCTATATCCAGCAGCCAAGGAAAAGACATTAGAAGACAGAGCTTTACAACAAAAGGAGATTATTAGGCATAGCAGAGAAACAATTGCTTGTTGCAATTACAACTTCAAAGCAGAATTTAACTCTCCCATCTGCACTGTGCATCTCTTTTGTATGTTTTGAACTTGTTCCACTATGAATCTCCCAGTGCTGTCACATGCCATCTATCCAAGAGCGCTATGTGCTGCCAACATGGGATCTACAGATGGGTCAAAGAGGAAAATTTTGCCCTAACATGAAAAAGCATGGAAAAAAAATTCCTGCACTTGAAGAAAGCTAATGCAAATGTTGATAATTAAGGGGATGCCCTTGATACGATTCACCTATCCAATTTTGCTATATCCTGTAATTTTTCCCTTTCATAGCATTTATCAGGCTCATATGTAACCTCATTTAGATTCTGGAAAWGATGCTGCCATGTTGTCTGACATATCCTGGGAGCCAGCAGTTTTCTTTCTCCAAATAACAGACTACACTGAGGTAGTTGCACCAAATATTAGAAAGCCTGTTCATAAAATATTCATAGAAGTTTGTCTGTCTTATCACCAGAACAATCTTTTAAATTAGTTACTAAAACAATCAACATCCCCTCACTTGCTCAGGGCAGATTTACCTATGGAATAGCATGTRAATTCAATACAAACAGGAAATTCCCCCAGACAGATTCTCCTGTGGGACTGGGGGTGTGGAGGGAAAAAGAAGAATATATATACAAACACACACTGCTGCATTTTTGAATTCTGATATGGCAAGCAAAGCAGAACAAAAAACATCTGTCAGTTCCACACAGCAAAGCCCAGCTCCCATATGCCACYCTTTCTCAAGAGAGGATTACTGTTTTAATATTCTGAGTTCACATCATCTATTCTGCATTCAGTGGGCAAACCAAACAAACAAACAAACAATCTATCTATACAATATGATTTAACCCTGATCCATCCACACAGCCCCAGAAGTGGCTTTTCTGCAGGGAAATTGTGTGGTGACCAGAAGAAACCAGGTTTCCTTAGGCTACTAAGCAATGGTAACTGCAGCTGCAGCTGCTGCTGCAGCCTCTGGCCAAACTTCTGCTTGTTACAAACCCCCAGAGCCACTCACTGACCAGGTAATCTGCACAGCCATAAACTCACCAGCTCCTCCAAATCTTTGTCATATTATTTCATACTGCTTTTGCAAGTGGGTTTATTCAGTGATGTAACACTGGTCCCTGCTTCTGCAGTGTGCTTTCTGTTGCCATGGAAGCAGTGAAACCACAGCCATWGCCTGTGTCCAGTACTAACCAAAGCCTGAGAGCAAAGGCAGACTTTGCTGCAGAGGGAAGAGAGCACCTGTACAAAGACACCATGACCTGCAGTCACATTTAATGCAGTGCAATTTTGCCAACACACTAGATTGTACTGGAAAAGAATTTCAAATCATGTTTCTAATAACTGTGGCAGCTACTGCCTGCCTGACAAGCACAAACAAAAGTGCTTTCTTCACCTAAAGAAGTTTCACCAATAATGCTTCTTTAGGGGGCCAAGGTCTTGGGTCAAACTGAGCTCTTAAAAATCAGCATGCAGTCACCAGGGGCACCTGCTGACTGCCAAGTTTTCTTTTTGTTGATGGAATAATAAATCACTTCTAAAACTCATTCTGGATGAGTCAGAAGAGGCCTCTAGTCCACATCTATGAATTCAATATTTTAGTTCTCCAAGTCCTTTAAATGTTTTTTATGAACTTGATTGGTTTTGCTGAAGCAAAGCATAAACAAACAATTTTGTGCTTTATGCTGAATGTTCCATGACACTCCTCTGAGTTTGCTTGAAGGTGGGTAGAAAAGCTGTCAGCAATAGTGCAGATCCTGTACCTATGACTATTCAACACGGAGCTGCATTCGTAAGTCACACAGCACCACACTTTCTTGTAAGACTATCATGATTCAAATGGACAGGAGGTGTTTCTGAATTAGTTACCACCAACACATTTTCCTTTAGGAGATCGTATGGATGAGACATTGTGGTGGACTGCCCCTAGACAAACACCAGGTGTCTACCAAAGCCTCTTTATCACTCCCCWTCTCAGCTTGAGAGKGGACAGAAAATATAATAAAAGGTTCATGGATCAAGACAGGAACAGAAAGAGATCACTCTCTAGTTACTGTCTTGGGGAAAACAGGCTAAGCTTGGGGAAATGAATTTAATTTAGTATCAATTTATTCGTAAATTTATTGCCAACCCTATTGGCACCTAGGAATCCATTGCTGGCAACACACCAAGGCTGAAATGGTGAAGTGGCACCTTATCTGTACCTTGGTTACTTATTCCTGAGAAAGTGGTTGTTCTAGTGGTTGTTCAAGTGAGGAACCAAGTGAAAGCCCAGAGAGAAGGGTGGGAAATGCACCCTAGACCTGCCCAAACTTGCCCATCAATGTCACCTTTAGACTAGCAGGAGACAGACCTGCCCCAGGCTGGGATGCAGGCACTGATGAGCTTTCTCCTCCTCTGTTTGACTTCAATCCCATGTCACTGTGAGAGGCACTGAGCCAGCCATGCCAGAGTGTGCTGACAGTAAATGCAGCTGTCCAGGTCACAGGTGTCCAGAAGTGCCTGATGTCTCTTTGTGAGGCTGGGGATGATGAACAGCTTTTTTTGCAGAAGGTGTGATGAAGGTGAGGAGCTGTGTCACCAGGTGAAGGAACTATAGGAAGAAGTGGACAGGCTACTCAGTATTTGAGTGGATGAGCAAGAGATAGACTGACTATTTTCAGAGACACTACAGTCTCAAGACTTTTGGGATTCTTGAACCTCCAGTGTAGTGGAGAAGCAGGTGGACTCAGAACCCTACAGGGTAATTMGTCAAAGGACTGTTAGTCAAGGGTCTGTTATAGATGAAGGCTGAAACTGGGTCTCTGTGCATCMCAGGAGGAAGGCTCATCTTGCTTCTCAGCATTTGACTGGCCCAGGGCAGTGGTCACAGCCCCAAGCCTGACAGAGTTCAAGAAGCATTTGGGCAATGCTCTYAGCCTCAACATGTTTTGTGATTCTGTGGMAAGGTCTGTCACTGACAAAGAGTGACCACTTCAGCTGACTCATATATGATCCTTCTCCTAGCTCTATCAGAAACAAACACAGAGAATTAGCACAACTCTTCCTGCCCTTACAGCAGTCACACAGCTTGCAYGGTATCCTTCCCATCAGACACTTCTTTATAGTAAGTTTGTAGAATAGAGKCTGGCTACTACTTTTTGTTTCACTGTACCTATCGTAAATGTACTCTCAATGGGCCTTTAGGCAGTCCAATGATAAARTATAATTTACAGGAAGAATTTTTCCAGTTTCTAAAGTTACATCACAATGTTAGTTGTTTGGTTCATTTTACCAGAGAAGTACTTCATCMCCTTGATTCTCCCAGAATGAAGCAATTGTGTGCGAAACAGGCAGAAGAAGTACTCTTGAATAATTTTTATTAGAGTGTGCTGATTATTTTCAAGCCAGATTCATGATTTCACAACAATCAAGGTTGATACAGTAAATGCAATCTAAGTGGTATCACTCATTACCCACTCTTCCCAACAATAGTTACATATTTGTCAAGAACAAAATCTTGCAAYAGCTCCTCATCTCTTGTTGTTTTACTTGGGATAACCCACCAGCAAAGTTAACAAAAAGAGATTTATTTAAAGGCTAGACTTGCACTGATGGGTATGAACCACTACTGGGCATCCCCACACCAGAGTAATTTCCTGGAATTTAGTGCTAGAGGAGGGAGAAACCTCCTTTGCTCACAGCTCCTCTGTTCCCAGTAACCCCCCCAGGCTACCTCCACTACCTGGAGGYCCCTGACCTGCCTTTTACAAGGCTGCCAACAATTGTCCTGATTCCTGAGCCAGCAGAAACTGTGTAAATCTTTCCTAACAGGGTTAAGACAAGAATATGTGTTGGTATGGCAACGTGTTGCAGCTCTGAAAAGTCTTTTTCAATGATTTGGACTCAGACTACAGATTTGCCTTCCACACCTGCCTGCAGGCATGAAGTACATTTTTGATTTTACCCTCTCATGAAGCTTGTCTACTCAGTGTAGAGCATGGATTGGCATATCCACTCTGGATAAATGAAAAGAGAACAGCTAGAAAAGGGGCTGATGAGACTCTTCACCTCCATTGCCATAGCAGCCAAAATACTAGCAACCATCTGAACAAGAACAGCAGGTAATTTCCCATTTTCYCCCAAAAGGAGAAAGACAGAAAATAAACARTGACTGCTTGAGTCACACTTCTCTCCTTGAACATTAAAACTGAACATCACAATGCAAAAATAAGCTTATAGACACAAGATAACTTCTGCAGACCTTATTAATGTGCTACAAAGAATTAAAYTGCTATCTTTCACAGAGAATTCCTRCAGGTCTTATCCAGGGTACCTGTCATTGACAGCAACAGGAGCTTGGCTGAGAAAAGGCTGCAAACTTTGATCTATTAATAGGATCTTAGCACATTTCACCATGGAAACAATTGCTCAGGTTAATTCTGCTCTCTTCAAGACTGTAGCAGGAACTGCACCAGATACTTCCCAGATCAGAGGAATCACATGCCTCAGTATTGCACATGGGGTTGAAGAGCTCCGTTTGGCTCAGTCCCAGTCACACTACTCCCCCTGACTGGCACTAAGACTGAGGTGAGCTGTCATTAGCATCTTGATTTCAAAAAGAGTACACCTGCAAGAAGAGAACCTTGGTTGTATAGGAATGCTRTACCCTGGAACGTTCTACTAGTCTGTTTCAGAAAAAAATATTTCCCAGAAATAAGCTGAACGCAGCAGACTCCTCAAGGAGMATCCCGAACACCCCTGATGCGCGCAGGGACCCCGTTCAGGTCTCTCAARCCTCCACGTGTGCGCACAAATGTCCTGCCGCGGCCAAGCACGCCCGCGTGTGCACGCAGCGGCCGTGGCCGCCGTGCCCCCCGGTCCGTGCACCGTCGCGAAGGAGTTAAGG